>VLTN01000072.1:0-170445 GCA_008330645.1 Cafeteria roenbergensis
CACTGCCGGAGACTTGTGGCTCTTGTAGGCCGATGCCACTGCGTACAGGCCCAGCGGGGCAACCCCCACAAACTGCAAGCGCGACCAACACGGCGCATTGCGAAGGCCTGTGACACACCAGACGAACTGCAGCAAGCTCTTGCCGCTGCGAACTGGCCGGCAGCTCCCCTGTCCCTGGATGCTGCCTCGCAGGAAAGCTCAGCAACTCACCGTGAACGTCTTCAGCGCCGCCGTAGAGACGCCCAGGAAGGGCAGCGTCGCCTCGCACGACGAGCAGGCGGCATCGCCCGACGCGGCAGCAGAGGATGCGGACGCGGCCCCGGAAAGCGCGGGGAGCACCGCGGCCAGAGCGGGAACCACCGTGCAGTTGATTGTGCACAGCATGGCGGCGAGGGTCGACGATGCCGCAGCAAGCCGCCAGCTACATCCGCCGGCTGGCTGGCGCTGGGAGGGGCGGGCCTGGAGCCCGCCTTCTGATCCGCGAGCCGCTCCTCCTCCCCCGCCTGAGAGGAGAAGAATCGCACCCCGGAAGTCTGCCCGTAGCAGAGGGCCGCGGGCCCGAAGGGGCTGCGGCCGGAATAGCAAGTTGTTTGTAGCGCACCGTGGTACGGAGTAGACGAGTAGTCAAGGTGAGCACGTCGAGGGCGGTCATGAAGCCGACCTGGAGCCCGAGGGCGTCTTGTTCATTCATAATAGCATCGTCCTCGACGTGGAAGCCGCTGACGCCGCTGCTGCGCACAAGAGCGCCAGGGATGACAGCTCCGGCTGCGCGAGCTGCCGTCCGCAGGGTGCCGGCGCGCGGGCGCCGGAGCCCACGGCGCGCTGCATCACGTTGATGCGAGCGAAAAGCATCGTGGAAGTTCCCGGGGAGGGGGAAGGGCGTGGGAGGGTGCGCCTCTCCCGGGAGCCGGCCGAAGCACGGGCTCGGCGGTTCGCAACGTCGACTGCAGAGCTACCCGGGAGAGAAAAGCCAAAAAGCGGATGCTCGGAAGAGAAAAGCACTTTTGCGGTATGGACATTGTCCAATCGACCCAAAACTTCGGCTGTGCCCGTTTCCTAGTGAGGCGCTGAAAATGGCCTTGACCGATTGCGGCTTGTGCTCCTGGCGCGCGAGGCGCGCCGCGGTTGTCTGCAACGGCTGGCGGGGCGCACCCTCCCAACCGCCCCAGGGCAGCTCCAGCCCCAATCTCTTCTTCGAAAAGTGTGGGCAGTATGTTTCCATAGCGAATGCATGTGGTCAGGGCGCTGGACTCGCGCTGGTTGGGGAGGCGCCTGCCGCCGTTGCCGAAAACTTGTGCGCAGCATCCTTCCGCCTGGGAGTCATGTTTTTGAATTTTGAGGCCATCGCACACGTTTTTGTGCTCGTGCAGATCGCGTCGTACGCTTTGTTTGCGGTTTTCTTTGAGCGCCCAGCACTTCCCCGACACCTCGACCGTCAGCTCACCCGCCAAATTGAAAAGGATGGAAGACAGCCAGTGACCATTTCTCATGGCTCTGGGGTTCTTGAGGTCCCAAAGTCGATAGTTGCGCGGGGCCTTCGCGACGCTGTTGACTGGGGCATTCGGAACGAGGTGCTTGTCGGTCAACTGCAACTCGGCAAAAACGCCGCCAAACGGGCGTTTGGTGTGGCCTTTGTGATGTCAATACAGTCAACATCCGAGCTAATCTCGCTGCTGAAGTACGTTGGGCTCAGGCAATGCAGCAGGGCGACGCAATTTACGGCCAAAGCGTACCCGCCCGTTCCAGCGCAGACGAGGCGAGACGGAGTCTTCGCTCAAGCCGCTCGAATTGGAGCCAGCAAAGTCCACCCGGCGGCTACTACCAGAGACAGGTGCATCTCTGAACACGGAATGGAATCCCCGTGGGCCAGATGGGTCCGCCAGGCGCGTGAACACGTCTTCGCCATTCTGACCGAGAGGGGCCTTGCGCGACTGATGGCAGATGGCTTGCCGGAGGAAGTCGCTCGCAAGCAGCTTAACGAGGGTCTAAACGGGGCCTTCAGGCGCAGCATTTCCCGGAGCATTCGAGAGCTTGGCATCCAGCCCCACCAAAGCGGCGCCAGGCGCGGATTGGCTTCGCCCCCGGCCAAGGCGCCTGCTCTCGAGGGCGCACCGGCTGTTGCAAGCGAGGCCAAGACGATGGCGAAAAAGCAGTATAAATGGGTCCAAGGCCTGACGATGCCGCTCTCGAGCGGCTTTCTCCGGGACTTCGGCCGCACATCGCAGCCTCGGTCGCTGTCCGTCGCAGCTGAGATATTGCTCATGCAGTTTCTGTTTCACAGGATTGCTCAAGACCATCCCACCACGGTGCAAGACGTGGCACATGCAGTGCTTGGGTACTCCGTCAGCCTCCGTCGCCAAGTCGTAGGGATTATCGCTTCTACGCGGCTGTCGACCAGTTCGTGCGCCCCTCATGCAGCAAGCAGCAGCGGCGGCTCCGATCCCGGCAAAGACGGCTCCAAAGTCGATCTACCTCGGTGGCTTGCACAGACTACCGCTGGGACTGGAGTTGCTTCGGGATTCTTGAAACGCTGGCGGGTGAGGCTTCGTAAGGCGCGTCTCGGGTCAAGCTCACGCATCACTGCGCCACGAAGCGGAGTAGTGCTCAAGTTTGCTTACTTCTGGAAGCAAGCCGTGGACCAGCTGGAAGAGCTTGTTGGAAGTGGTGAGCTTGCTCGGCGTATTTGCAACCTGGACGAAACACATGGTGAGATTTTCAAAATGGTCATTACAAAAATTCTTGGGATTCCTGGTCTTCCTGTTCATCACAATTCGGGTGGCACAAAACACCAGCACGTGACATCAATTAATACTGTTACGGCTGACGGGAAGAAGCTCCCAGTGTTCGCAGTCGTCCCAGCCAGCGGCAATGACTCCACTCCTCCGGCAGCATCATGGGTCGCAGATGTTCCAGAGGAGCACGCGAAGTCCATCGTCATCACCAAAAGCAAAAATGGCTGGTCGGCCGAGAGGCACATTATCATGGCGCTGGAGTCTGTCTGTCAGCACTACGAGCAAGTGTGGAAGATGGAAGTGTCGCCTCGGAAGCCAATTCTCATGCTCATGGATAATTGTAGCACGCACACCACGCCGCAAGTTCTGGCGTATGCAATGGAGAGGGGAGTTCGATTAATGTTCCTCCCACCCAATTGTTCCCACGTCCTCCAGCCACTGGACATCGGCGTCTTCGGACCGCTCAAGAACAAGCACTTCAAGCGGGCCAGAGATTTCATCGTGCGGGCGCGAAAGGCTCGAGCTGTGAAGCAAGTCACCACTCGCAATGGCTCGCTCCGAGAGGCCAGCGAGGCTGCAACTGCAGCAGCGAAGGTGCGAATCCACGATGTTCTCGCTGCATATGTGGTGGGGTTTGCAGAAGTTCCGGAGGAGACAGTAAGGTCCTCCTGGGTGAAGAGCGGCATTTTCCCTCTGGACATCGCAAAGATCAAAGCAAACGTCTGGGTGGAAAAGGCTGACCTGGTCGAGGCTATCAATGGCCGCAAACTTCCCATGGAGACGCTGGATGCCGCGATTGAGCTGCTGGCAGACTTGGATGTGATCCCGGCGGGGTACGCAGTTCGTGACGCAACCGACGACAGCGAGCTTTCCGCACCTGCGGCAGCAGCAAGTGTCCGGCAAGGCTCACTAATGGCAGCGATGACGACCAGTTTGGCCTTCTCGTGGTACTCTGATGGGCTGGCCAGAGTGATGGACTCGCCCGCGTTCGACGAAGTCGTCAGGCAGATGGAGGGCGCCGGCACCGATGCGGCCCAAACGGCAGTCGAGGAGGCCGCCGACAGCAGGCGCAGCAGCACGAGTAGTCGAGCAGATGCATCTGTGCCGAGCTCAGGGCTGCTCGTCGGCGACGACGATGACACGGCCGAGCAGGCTGCTGGCATGCACGACCAGGACCGCGTGCAAGTCCAGAACGTGTTCACTGCGCACCAGGTGATGGAGCAACATCGCCGGCGCCAAGAGGCCAAGCTAGCTGCGGCTGAGGCCACCGCCGGCAGGGCCAGAGCGAAGCGTCGCAGGTCAATTGGGGGCGACGCTGACGCGCCGCTCCCCGACCCCGGGACGCGGCAGCGCATTGCCAAGCTGTTGGCGGAACGACGGGGGCTCCTAGCACCACCCGAGCTCACCGTGGACGAGCGCCAAGACCTGGAACACCTCAAGCTGGCAGTAAGCACGGAGCCAGGGGCCCAGCACCTCGCCAGCGAGCGCATCCAACGGCTCAATGAGCTCACGGCCAAGCAAGCTGCTTGGCAGGGGTACATGGAAGCCCACAGCTTGGCCCTGCGCGCACTCAGCGCAGGGAAGGAGCTCGCAGCGTGCCTACAGTCGCCTTTTGGAGTCATTGGCCTCCAAGCTGAAAGCGCGGACTTGCCGCTCTCCATCGCACTGAACACGATGTACATTGTAACAGCCCACCACGCAGCTGCAGAAGACGCATCGGTGTCGGAAGCCGCGCCGCCATCCTCGTCCTCGTCGTCCTCGGCGGCCAACCACGCGCAGCTGCACCAGGGGTGCCCTGCTCACGCCGCCGCAGCCAGGCAGTCCTCCGCGATCGCAGCCTCTCCACCCGACCCGCCCGCACCAGTAGCGTCCCAACCATGTTCTTCGGCAACTTCAGGCGCTCCCGTTGTCCCGGCTGCCGAAAGGCAGGAGAATCGGCTGTTCCCGGTCGCGACGAACGAGCGTCGCCGGCGAGTTTCCGCGCGGCTTGCGGCGGCATCAAGCGCAGCGTCCGCCCCATCGATGGAGAGTCAACCAACCCCTCGTCCCCCTGCGGCTGAGCCAGCGGGGGCACCTACAGACGACGCAGGGGCTGAAGCGCCGCCGAGGCAATGCAAACCAAAAATTTCCGGAACGTCCATCTTGAGCACCATCGGCCGGATGGCCACGGCAGTTCTAGCACATTTTCGCAATGCTGGATATGACGTGTTGATGCATTGAAACTGCGCGTTAAGGCCCTGGAGCGCGAATGATTTTCTCAATTCGAAACGAGCCACTCCTGGCTCCCCAGCCGCTCAGAGTCCTTGTTCCAGCACGCGAATGTGCGCAAACTGTCGTAAAGGCAAACAAGCAGGCAATGGTAGCAGTTATATCGCACTGGCATTCCCTCAGCGCGAGAAAAGTGGAAAATGCGCTAAAAAGTTTTTCTCTTCCGAGCATTCAAAAAAAACTGGCGGCCGCCAAATTCTCACACCCGCCGCGGGCCCGCATCCGCGCCAGGAGGCATGGATCCACAATCGCCTCGGTGAAAACTAACCTTTTGCGCTCTTCTTGCGTCTGGGCCACATAGAGGGCGCACAGCGGGCCTGTGGGGCCGTTGGGAGGGTAGGGTTTGTGCGTCCCTGCTTAAGCTTTTCTCTCCCGGGTAGCTCTGCAGTCGACGACGGAGCGGCAGAGCCGGCAACATTGCTGCAGGTCCGCGCCAGCCCCGTTCCGCAACGGTTGCTGGTCGCTCCCGACATGACGAGCTGGCACAAGCACACGCATACGCACACACGCTCATTCAAACCGCAAGGCCCACGCTGGGACAGGAGAGACCGTGTGGAGGAAGCCTGCGCGCCGCCGGAAGCCGCCTCGGCAGCTGGAGGAGCTCCGCTGTCGCGCCGCAGTCCGCACACTGACGGGGCTCTCACTCCACAAGCCGCTGCCGGAGCACTCAGACTCATCCGCGCTGTCGCCAGAGCCAGCACGGCGACGTGCAGTGTCGCATCCCTCGAGCGGCGAAGGCAGCCGCGGAGTGCGTCGCGTGCTCAGTGGCACCACGGCGTTGCCAGGCGTGAGCACCATGGCCGCCGGTGTGCGTGGCTGGGGCCAAGGGGCCAGCTTAGGACGGCTCGGGGGGTCGGCCTCTGCATCTGCTCCGCCGTCGCTCTGCGTGGATTGGGGGGGGCGGCGACACTCTGCCGAGCCCCCAGCGCATTTGGTGCTGGGAAGAGGCGGGGCGCATGTGCCGCTTGCAGACGCGATGGCTGCGATGAGAGCAACTCCGGCAGCGACGACACCGGCCTCGGTCCCGCTGCTGCGTCGAGCGACAGTTCCGGCGGAGCCGGAGCCGCTGCGACGGTGACCACTGCTCGCCTCCTGAGAGAGACCAGACCGTTCCAGCGTCGCAGCCGGCACAAGCTCCAAAGTGTTGGGGCGAGCGAGGTCCGCCCAACCTCCCTCCGCCCGCAGCGTGGCTAGCGCCACCGGAGTCTCGGTTGCGAAGATGGTCCCCTCGCCACAACGCATCGTGACTCGCACTGCCGCGCAGGGAGAGAGGCATGGCCGGGGGGAGCGCCTCTTGTCCCCACCAGCGAAGCCTGCGTCTTCGAGCTCGCAGGTTGTGGCTCGCAATCGGACCTGCGTCGAAAACGGCGAGGAATTTGCTCGCCGAGCCAAGTTTAAATTCTAGCCCACTGTCCGGCCTTCCCGACGCACGCAGGCGGGCAACAGCCTTGAAAGAGCACCACTCGTCGGCAGGCCGCAGCGTGTCCTGGGCCAATGCCCAGCGCTGGCGCCATCGGAGGCGCGAGCGCCTCGTCGCAAACGAGGCCAGGGCTGCGCTGCCCCGCTCACCCAAGCGTGGGGCCGCCCGTCCTCGGCCAGCGTTGCATCAACGGAAACAGCTCCACGCGCGCCCCCGCACACGTCGGAGACAGTTGCTGTGCACATTCGCGCATCGGTGCTGGAGGGCACCACGTCGAGCAAAAACGACGAGTACACCGTGGGCCCTGCGGCCGCGGCCGCGCCATTCGCAGTGTGGCTCAAGGCAACGGCCGCGAGGGCCCCAAACACCGCCGCAGGTGCGCTCCGCGCGCGGTGGCAACTCATCGCACTCGAGCGGCACGCGCTCACGCGAGTGTGGGCAACTGCCCCGCTCTGCGCGTTGCGACTCCCCGGGCTCTGCCAGCTGCGATCGACCAAACTGGCAACGCGCTCCGATCACCTGCACCTCGGCGGCCATCAAGCACTGCCTGGCACAGCCCCTCTACCATCGCACCTGCGACCCTGTCCCCTCGTAGAGTCATGCCTGCCGCGCCCGCGGCGGATTCGAGTGAGTGCGCTGCCTGAGGCCGCTTCTCTGGCCCGGCCCAAGTGTGTGACGTTGCGTCAGGGCATCGCTGCCTGGCCCCGAGCCACCGCCCGACAGGAGGGCTGCACGCGCCGTCCAGCGGGCCGAGGTCGCGGAACGAGTGACAGCGATGCCTCTGAGACGCGGCCCGCAGTCGCCAGCCAGTGGAAAGCGCCCTGGGCTGGCACGAGGGCTCTCCGGCGATTGCGTCCCCCCTGCCTGTGACGTGTGCACCCCCGACGCCCCGCACTCGCGCCGCCTGGATGCCCCGGGTGTGCGTGTCGTCCCCCAGTGCTTGGCATAGGGTGCGATGGGGCCATTGGTCCTGCTGACGCTGGCGGCGGCCGCTACCCAAAGACTTGAGCGCCCGTGTCGACTTGACTTTTGCCACGCGTTTCTCGCAGAGCCTCAGAGCGGCACGGATGCGCCCAAGCGGGGCTGCCTTTCCCGAGCCAGCAGGTGTGTGGACGGCACGATGCAGTCCGGGTTTTACCATTTGGGCCTGCTCGTTGGCGGAAACCCGTGGCTGACCATCCTGTTCTCGGTGCTGTTCATTGGGGTGTGTCTGGCTGGCGTGACCCAGTACAACGTCGAAAACGAGGGCGAAAAGCTGTGGGTTCCCCCCAACAGCATCGGCCTGAAGCAGCTGCGCTCCGTGCGCGACCTCTTCCCGGCCTCGGCGCGCACGTCGTCGTTCTACTTCCTCCCCAAGGGAGCCGGCACGTCCCCTGACTCCGGTGTGGGAGCCCTCAACTGGGAAGTGGTGGAGACCATGTTCGAGGTGGAGGAAATCGTGCGCAGCATCTCTGTGGAGGAGAAGTACAAGCCCGAAGACGCGTCTCAGACGTGGAACTTTGCGAACCTGTGCCAGAAGGTTGACGTGCCGGCGTTCCTTGCCAGCGCGCAGCGTCCGCCAGAGACGAACCAGGCGTCTGCAGGGCCTCCGTCGACGCCTGGCGGTTCTTTCGGGCCGTCAGCGCCCGTGTCCACCTGCTATGTGACCGGTCTCACTGACCTGTGGGCTGGGAACAAGACGCTCGCGATGCTGGACCGCGCCTCCGGCCGGACCGTCGTGGACGTGCTCAACACCGCTCTTCGCACGTCGACGAACGGCACAATCCTCTCCCCTCGCACCGGCCGCCCCATCATTTTCAACACGACGTTCGGCGGCGTGCGCTTCGGCTCCGGCGGCAACGTAACCGGCGCCGCCGTGGCGCTGTTCTCGTTCCAGCTCGAGAACCGCGACTACCGCGACCCGGCCGCAGGCACAGACGTCGATCCCCCCGCAGAGAAGTGGGAGCTGGAGCTCGCCTCCACGCTCAAGGTGGACCCCCAGGAGCAAACGTTCACGGGTGCGAAGCTGCTGTTCGGCATCCCCGAGTCTGACAGCAAGGAGCGCAGCTCCGCCATTACGGGCGATATTGCCTTTGTCGGTGCCTCCATCATGCTCATCCTGGTCTTCCTCGCCGTCCAGCTTCGCGTGGACTGCTCGTGCGTCGGCTCCCGCATCGGCCTGGCCCTCGCTGGCGGCCTCACCGTTGGCATGAGCCTTGGATTCGCCTACGGCATCGGCTCCCTGATGGCCCCCTACACAACCGTGCACGCCATCCTGCCATTCATCCTGGCTGGCATCGGGGTGGACGACCTCTTCGTGGTGACCAACGAGTTCGCTCTCACCGACAAGACCAAGTCGCGCCGCGTTCGCATGGCCGAGGCGCTCAAGCACGCAGGCCCGTCCATCACTGTGACAACGCTCACTGACTTCCTTGCCTTCTTCATCGGGTCCACCACGGTGCTTCCTGCCTTCTCCGCCTTCTGTCAGTGGGCCGGAATGGCGATCTTGGGCGTCTACCTTCTGGCGTGCACGTTTTTTGCTGCCTGCGTGGTGATCGACTCCATTCGCCAGGAGGCCGGCCGCGCTGACATTTGCTGCTGTGTCACGTGCCGTGATCCCGAGGCGACCGAGGGCGGCGCGGACACTGTGGCGGCCAACCCTGCGTCTGTGGCGACCGGCAAGGGCGGCACCCCAGCGGTGGACGGCGCCGCCGTGCCCGCCAGCAAGTCTGAGGTGGACAGCGCCGACTCTTCCAAGTCAGCGGCAAGCACGAAGTCCAGCGGGGGGTGCTGCGGCGAGGACGCCACCCGCGAGTGCATCGTGAACTGCTACGGCCCGGCCATCCTCAACCCCTTTAGCAAGGTGGCCGTCGTGGTCGCGTTCCTCGGCTTCGCTGGCGCCACAGGCTGGGCCTCTCAGTACACCTCGCAGGAGTTCCGCGAGGAGTGGTTCATCCCCGCCGCGAGCCCCCTCCAGGAGCAGGTGCAGGTTCGCGACAAGTACTTTGGCGAGAACGGAGTGCCCTTGAGCGGGTACGCCGTGAATTTCACCCTAGGGAACAACCGCAACCTTTTGCTCGATGTGGAGTCGGCCATGCGCGCCAACAAGTGGATCAACACCGAGCTCGGCGTCACCAGCTGGTACCGCGAGTTCGTGGAGTCCGAGATCAACGCCACCGAGTTCACTGAGCTCAGCAACGAGGAGTTCCACAGCCGTGCGCGTTCATGGCTGGCCAGCCCCGCCAACGTGCGCTTCAACTCGTCTCTCGTGTGGGGGGACGCCTCCAAGGGCTACGTGCGCGCAGCCCGCGTGTCCGCGTTCTACGTCGGCACGTCCACTGCAGAGCAGGAGATTGCGGCCATGACCACCCTCCGCGACGACGTGACTGCCGTGGAGAAGGCCCGGGGACGGCCCGCCGACACCGTCTTCGCCTCCTCCTTCGTCTACTCCAACTGGGAGCAGCTCGTGGTCATCCCCTCGGAGGCAATCCAGAACATTGGCCTGGCCATCGCGGCATGCTTTGTGGTCGTTCTCATCTTCATTGCCCACCCGACGACTGCCATCCTCGTCACCCTCGCGGTGGCCCTGGTGCTGGTGGACATCCTCGGAGTCTGCACCTGGTGGGACGTATCGCTCAACGGTGTGTCCGTCGTCAACCTCACCTTGGCCATCGGCCTGTCGGTTGACTACAGCGCCCACATCGCCCATGCTTTCATGCACAAGCACGGGACGCGCAACGAGCGGGTGACCCTTGCGCTCTCAGAGATGGGCGTCTCGGTGATCAACGGGGGCGCCTCCACGTTCCTCGCCGTGGTGGTTCTTGCCGCCTCGAACTCGTACATCTTCACGGTCTTCTTCAAGGTCTTCTTCCTCTCGGTGGTGTTCGGCCTTGCCCACGGCCTGATCTTCTTGCCCGTCGTGTTGTCCATAATCGGGCCAGACGCGCACGAGGACTTCACACCCCAGGAAGAGCAGGAGGAGGCGGAGTCCGCGACGGTGGGGACCGCCAAGAGCGATGCCGAGATGGCCCGGGTGAAGCCGGCAACATCGACGGCCCCCCAGGGCGGAATGAAGTCGCTCCAGTCGCGCTCCGCGAAGTGAGGAGCCGAGTCGCCGTTGCCTTTCGCTCGCCCCTGTTGCATCGAGCCTGCATGTGTGATGTTCTGGTGCGTCCTCTGCCTTGTAGAGCGAGTTCCGAATGTTCGAAGCATTCGGAGCAGCCAGATGCGGGTTCACGCTCACAAGCAGCTGGCGCCACTGCCCGTGACGACAGGCAGACAGCCAGAAGCGGTCATTCATGTTTGGGGGGGGGGGGGAGGGCGAGGCATGGCACACAGAGTTCAGCGGTCATGCCTTGGTTTCCTTGGGGCCTGAGCAGCAGCTGGGCTTGGAGGCCGCGCAGCAGCTGGCCCGCGCCTGCGCCTGCGTCGCAGCGAGGCGGCGAGTGAGCAGCAGGTGCGCGATCATCAGGAGCGCGCCTCCAAGTCCAGCGGTGCTCTCCGTCACCAAGGGAGCGGCCTCCACAGCGGCGGTGACGGCAGCAGCCGCGCCAGGAAAGACCGACGAAGGCACGTTCAGCGCCAAGATGGATGCCACGCCCGCGAGGCCGACAGAAGCCACTGCCGGAGACTTGTGGCTCTTGTAGGCCGATGCCACTGCGTACAGGCCCAGCGGGGCAACCCCCACAAACTGCAAGCGCGACCAACACGGCGCATTGCGAAGGCCTGTGACACACCAGACGAACTGCAGCAAGCTCTTGCCGCTGCGAACTGGCCGGCAGCTCCCCTGTCCCTGGATGCTGCCTCGCAGGAAAGCTCAGCAACTCACCGTGAACGTCTTCAGCGCCGCCGTAGAGACGCCCAGGAAGGGCAGCGTCGCCTCGCACGACGAGCAGGCGGCATCGCCCGACGCGGCAGCAGAGGATGCGGACGCGGCCCCGGAAAGCGCGGGGAGCACCGCGGCCAGAGCGGGAACCACCGTGCAGTTGATTGTGCACAGCATGGCGGCGAGGGTCGACGATGCCGCAGCAAGCCCGCCAGCTACATCCGCCGGCTGGCTGGCGCTGGGAGGGGCGGGCCTGGAGCCCGCCTTCTGATCCGCGAGCCGCTCCTCCTCCCCCGCCTGAGAGGAGAAGAATCGCACCCCGGAAGTCTGCCCGTAGCAGAGGGCCGCGGGCCCCGAAGGGGCTGCGGCCGGAATAGCAAGTTGTTTGTAGCGCACCGTGGTACGGAGTAGACGAGTAGTCAAGGTGAGCACGTCGAGGGCGGTCATGAAGCCGACCTGGAGCCCGAGGGCGTCTTGTTCATTCATAATAGCATCGTCCTCGACGTGGAAGCCGCTGACGCCGCTGCTGCGCACAAGAGCGCCAGGGATGACAGCTCCGGCTGCGCGAGCTGCCGTCCGCAGGGTGCCGGCGGCGCGGGCGCCGGAGCCCACGGCGCGCTGCATCACGTTGATGCGAGCGAAAAGCATCGTGGAAGTTCCCGGGGAGGGGGGAAGGGCGTGGGAGGGTGCGCCTCTCCCGGGAGCCGGCCGAAGCACGGGCTCGGCGGTTCGCAACGTCGACTGCAGAGCTACCCGGGAGAGAAAAGCCAAAAAGCGGATGCTCGGAAGAGAAAAGCACTTTTGCGGTATGGACATTGTCCAATCGACCCAAAACTTCGGCTGTGCCCGTTTCCTAGTGAGGCGCTGAAAATGGCCTTGACCGATTGCGGCTTGTGCTCCTGGCGCGCGAGGCGCGCCGCGGTTGTCTGCAACGGCTGGCGGGGCGCACCCTCCCAACCGCCCCAGGGCAGCTCCAGCCCCAATCTCTTCTTCGAAAAGTGTGGGCAGTATGTTTCCATAGCGAATGCATGTGGTCAGGGCGCTGGACTCGCGCTGGTTGGGGAGGCGCCTGCCGCCGTTGCCGAAAACTTGTGCGCAGCATCCTTCCGCCTGGGAGTCATGTTTTTTGAATTTTGAGGCCATCGCACACGTTTTTGTGCTCGTGCAGATCGCGTCGTACGCTTTGTTTGCGGTTTTCTTTGAGCGCCCAGCACTTCCCCGACACCTCGACCGTCAGCTCACCCGCCAAATTGAAAAGGATGGAAGACAGCCAGTGACCATTTCTCATGGCTCTGGGGTTCTTGAGGTCCCAAAGTCGATAGTTGCGCGGGGCCTTCGCGACGCTGTTGACTGGGGCATTCGGAACGAGGTGCTTGTCGGTCAACTGCAACTCGGCAAAAACGCCGCCAAACGGGCGTTTGGTGTGGCCTTTGTGATGTCAATACAGTCAACATCCGAGCTAATCTCGCTGCTGAAGTACGTTGGGCTCAGGCAATGCAGCAGGGCGACGCAATTTACGGCCAAAGCGTACCCGCCCGTTCCAGCGCAGACGAGGCGAGACGGAGTCTTCGCTCAAGCCGCTCGAATTGGAGCCAGCAAAGTCCACCCGGCGGCTACTACCAGAGACAGGTGCATCTCTGAACACGGAATGGAATCCCCGTGGGCCAGATGGGTCCGCCAGGCGCGTGAACACGTCTTCGCCATTCTGACCGAGAGGGGCCTTGCGCGACTGATGGCAGATGGCTTGCCGGAGGAAGTCGCTCGCAAGCAGCTTAACGAGGGTCTAAACGGGGCCTTCAGGCGCAGCATTTCCCGGAGCATTCGAGAGCTTGGCATCCAGCCCCACCAAAGCGGCGCCAGGCGCGGATTGGCTTCGCCCCCGGCCAAGGCGCCTGCTCTCGAGGGCGCACCGGCTGTTGCAAGCGAGGCCAAGACGATGGCGAAAAAGCAGTATAAATGGGTCCAAGGCCTGACGATGCCGCTCTCGAGCGGCTTTCTCCGGGACTTCGGCCGCACATCGCAGCCTCGGTCGCTGTCCGTCGCAGCTGAGATATTGCTCATGCAGTTTCTGTTTCACAGGATTGCTCAAGACCATCCCACCACGGTGCAAGACGTGGCACATGCAGTGCTTGGGTACTCCGTCAGCCTCCGTCGCCAAGTCGTAGGGATTATCGCTTCTACGCGGCTGTCGACCAGTTCGTGCGCCCCTCATGCAGCAAGCAGCAGCGGCGGCTCCGATCCCGGCAAAGACGGCTCCAAAGTCGATCTACCTCGGTGGCTTGCACAGACTACCGCTGGGACTGGAGTTGCTTCGGGATTCTTGAAACGCTGGCGGGTGAGGCTTCGTAAGGCGCGTCTCGGGTCAAGCTCACGCATCACTGCGCCACGAAGCGGAGTAGTGCTCAAGTTTGCTTACTTCTGGAAGCAAGCCGTGGACCAGCTGGAAGAGCTTGTTGGAAGTGGTGAGCTTGCTCGGCGTATTTGCAACCTGGACGAAACACATGGTGAGATTTTCAAAATGGTCATTACAAAAATTCTTGGGATTCCTGGTCTTCCTGTTCATCACAATTCGGGTGGCACAAAACACCAGCACGTGACATCAATTAATACTGTTACGGCTGACGGGAAGAAGCTCCCAGTGTTCGCAGTCGTCCCAGCCAGCGGCAATGACTCCACTCCTCCGGCAGCATCATGGGTCGCAGATGTTCCAGAGGAGCACGCGAAGTCCATCGTCATCACCAAAAGCAAAAATGGCTGGTCGGCCGAGAGGCACATTATCATGGCGCTGGAGTCTGTCTGTCAGCACTACGAGCAAGTGTGGAAGATGGAAGTGTCGCCTCGGAAGCCAATTCTCATGCTCATGGATAATTGTAGCACGCACACCACGCCGCAAGTTCTGGCGTATGCAATGGAGAGGGGAGTTCGATTAATGTTCCTCCCACCCAATTGTTCCCACGTCCTCCAGCCACTGGACATCGGCGTCTTCGGACCGCTCAAGAACAAGCACTTCAAGCGGGCCAGAGATTTCATCGTGCGGGCGCGAAAGGCTCGAGCTGTGAAGCAAGTCACCACTCGCAATGGCTCGCTCCGAGAGGCCAGCGAGGCTGCAACTGCAGCAGCGAAGGTGCGAATCCACGATGTTCTCGCTGCATATGTGGTGGGGTTTGCAGAAGTTCCGGAGGAGACAGTAAGGTCCTCCTGGGTGAAGAGCGGCATTTTCCCTCTGGACATCGCAAAGATCAAAGCAAACGTCTGGGTGGAAAAGGCTGACCTGGTCGAGGCTATCAATGGCCGCAAACTTCCCATGGAGACGCTGGATGCCGCGATTGAGCTGCTGGCAGACTTGGATGTGATCCCGGCGGGGTACGCAGTTCGTGACGCAACCGACGACAGCGAGCTTTCCGCACCTGCGGCAGCAGCAAGTGTCCGGCAAGGCTCACTAATGGCAGCGATGACGACCAGTTTGGCCTTCTCGTGGTACTCTGATGGGCTGGCCAGAGTGATGGACTCGCCCGCGTTCGACGAAGTCGTCAGGCAGATGGAGGGCGCCGGCACCGATGCGGCCCAAACGGCAGTCGAGGAGGCCGCCGACAGCAGGCGCAGCAGCACGAGTAGTCGAGCAGATGCATCTGTGCCGAGCTCAGGGCTGCTCGTCGGCGACGACGATGACACGGCCGAGCAGGCTGCTGGCATGCACGACCAGGACCGCGTGCAAGTCCAGAACGTGTTCACTGCGCACCAGGTGATGGAGCAACATCGCCGGCGCCAAGAGGCCAAGCTAGCTGCGGCTGAGGCCACCGCCGGCAGGGCCAGAGCGAAGCGTCGCAGGTCAATTGGGGGCGACGCTGACGCGCCGCTCCCCGACCCCGGGACGCGGCAGCGCATTGCCAAGCTGTTGGCGGAACGACGGGGGCTCCTAGCACCACCCGAGCTCACCGTGGACGAGCGCCAAGACCTGGAACACCTCAAGCTGGCAGTAAGCACGGAGCCAGGGGCCCAGCACCTCGCCAGCGAGCGCATCCAACGGCTCAATGAGCTCACGGCCAAGCAAGCTGCTTGGCAGGGGTACATGGAAGCCCACAGCTTGGCCCTGCGCGCACTCAGCGCAGGGAAGGAGCTCGCAGCGTGCCTACAGTCGCCTTTTGGAGTCATTGGCCTCCAAGCTGAAAGCGCGGACTTGCCGCTCTCCATCGCACTGAACACGATGTACATTGTAACAGCCCACCACGCAGCTGCAGAAGACGCATCGGTGTCGGAAGCCGCGCCGCCATCCTCGTCCTCGTCGTCCTCGGCGGCCAACCACGCGCAGCTGCACCAGGGGTGCCCTGCTCACGCCGCCGCAGCCAGGCAGTCCTCCGCGATCGCAGCCTCTCCACCCGACCCGCCCGCACCAGTAGCGTCCCAACCATGTTCTTCGGCAACTTCAGGCGCTCCCGTTGTCCCGGCTGCCGAAAGGCAGGAGAATCGGCTGTTCCCGGTCGCGACGAACGAGCGTCGCCGGCGAGTTTCCGCGCGGCTTGCGGCGGCATCAAGCGCAGCGTCCGCCCCATCGATGGAGAGTCAACCAACCCCTCGTCCCCCTGCGGCTGAGCCAGCGGGGGCACCTACAGACGACGCAGGGGCTGAAGCGCCGCCGAGGCAATGCAAACCAAAAATTTCCGGAACGTCCATCTTGAGCACCATCGGCCGGATGGCCACGGCAGTTCTAGCACATTTTCGCAATGCTGGATATGACGTGTTGATGCATTGAAACTGCGCGTTAAGGCCCTGGAGCGCGAATGATTTTCTCAATTCGAAACGAGCCACTCCTGGCTCCCCAGCCGCTCAGAGTCCTTGTTCCAGCACGCGAATGTGCGCAAACTGTCGTAAAGGCAAACAAGCAGGCAATGGTAGCAGTTATATCGCACTGGCATTCCCTCAGCGCGAGAAAAGTGGAAAATGCGCTAAAAAGTTTTTCTCTTCCGAGCATTCAAAAAAAACTGGCGGCCGCCAAATTCTCACACCCGCCGCGGGCCCGCATCCGCGCCAGGAGGCATGGATCCACAATCGCCTCGGTGAAAACTAACCTTTTGCGCTCTTCTTGCGTCTGGGCCACATAGAGGGCGCACAGCGGGCCTGTGGGGCCGTTGGGAGGGTAGGGTTTGTGCGTCCCTGCTTAAGCTTTTCTCTCCCGGGTAGCTCTGCAGTCGGGCGCAAATCGCCCAGCAGAGCCATCCCGCCATGCTGGAGCGCGCTTGGCGGAGCTTCGAAACCCTGGAACGGCAACGCGCGGCGCGAACCGCGGGGCCACGTGGCTTGCCACGCCATGGCCGTCTCGTGACGGGGCGCGTGGCTTGTGTGCGGGCCGCCAGGGAAACGTGCGCCACGCTAGCAGGTTTGTCGCACAGCCACACTGCAGCCCGCTCGACGACGCTCGCTCTTGTCACGCGCTGGCGGGTTCTGGCGCCGGAAGGACTGCGCGCAAGTTCACGAGTGGGACCTCGAAGCGGGGGTCCACGACCACCAGGCGGACGCGCCCGGCGCTCGGCAGGTCTCCCACGGCGGTCACGGCCACTGTCACCACCACAGGGCATCCGGGCGCGAGGCTCGGAAGCTCCCGCATGGCCCCCCCACCGATGGAGTAGTCTCCCGCCTCCGCGCCCGCTAGCAGCAGGCAGCCTGCTAGCGAGCCGGGCTGAGTCGCGGGAACCGTCAGAGTCAGGTTGACGTGGAAAGTGGGTCCGATTCCGCTGACGTCGAGGGCGGCGCGGAGGCAGGGGGCCCCCGGGCTGTGGCGGCCGGGGGCCGCTTCGTTGCTGTCCATGCCGGACGTAATCACTCCGACGTACTCCCGCCGCACGCGAAGTGCCAGGAGCGACAGCGAGCGCACAAAAGTGCGGTACATGTCGCCCGCAGACTCTTGCTCGCGGACCACGTTGGCTACGTGGAGACGAGTTCGCTTCGGAAGGGCCAGGGGCGGTCCTTCGGAAAGGCCAGACGAACGAATCGGTGATAGCCGGGCAGTCCGCCTGAGCATGCGGACGACGAGGGAACCCGACGCCAACACTGCCACCAAAGACGAAGGCTCGCGCCCGAACCTGCCAAAGCGCATGCCCACAACCTTGTCGTCGGGGAGGGATATCATTGTGCGTCCCAGAACGGCGCCATCGCGAATCATCACAGCGGAGCCGTCGGCCATCGCGACGAGGACAGCGCCAGGCCCGGTTTGCGCGGTTTCGATCGCGCACATGCACAGCGGCTGGGAGGGCAGCCCTGCCCTCCACAACACCGCGCAGTTTCGAGGGTTGAAGCCCTCTACAACCCCCCCCGCGTCCTGCGCGCTTGCCGACACCAAAGCGGCGTGGCCCGAGCCGCTTGCGGCGGAGGTCGCCGGGCCCTCCACGCTGCCCCGGGCTGGCGAGGCGGCAGCCCCGGGAATTGGCCCGGAAGTCTCAACGGGCGCGACGGGAGACGACGACACAGTCACCACGGAAGTGGCCAGCAGGGCAAGGTCGCAGGGAGGCAAAGAGCACGAAACCACTCCAGTGCGCCGGTTATTCTTCACCAGGTGCACTTTGCCATCCCGGCAAAGGGCCGCAATGCGGAGGTCGGTTGACACGGCACCGTGCGCCCGAATCAGGTGAGGCACTGCGTGAAGCCGGATCGTCGTGTCGACCTGCAGCGCATTTTTGCCGAGAAGCAAAAGCGCGCCGGCCTCAGTCCCAACCAGCAGCGTCGTGCTGGCCGGTGTTGGTGCTGGGCCTCCGCCACCGACTGCACTCCCTGAGGAAGCTCCGAAGCCGGACCCGATGGCCGGAGACCAGTCCACGGAGCAGATTGCGGTGGCCACGCCGCGCCTGATTGGCGGCCCTTCCGCCGACTGCTTGCGCATGATCTCGATTGCCGACACGTCGTTCCCGTCCCCGGTTGATTGCTGGGCGGATGCCACGCACAGTTGGGCGCATTGCAGCGAGATGTCGGTGCCACTGTCGCGGAGCTTGCGTGCTCGAACGACGGCGGCCTCGGGAGTCAGCTCCCCCTCTGCAATGTCTTGCCAGAGGTGGCGCTCCGCGGCGTGAAGCTCCAGGCTGGGCAGCGAGAACTTAAAGTACGGACGAAGGTTCCTGTACACGAACACAGAGTCCGCTATCGCCACGGCGATGCAAGCAGTCGCGCCTGCCCCGCCCGCCGGCCTGATGGCCGCAATGCCCACGGCCTCGCCAGTGAGCGCACGCTTCTCGACCACCCGGGCCCCGTCGATGATCTTCAGCGTGCCGTCCCGTGTAGCCACGACAAAGACGTGGCTGTGGCTGCTGCTTAAATCCGCGAGAGCTGTGCACTCTGCGGAAAGCACGGAGAGGCTCGCAAGCGGGTCGTGCCAGACGGCAATCCAGGCATCGTCTGCGGACATCCTCCGCGCCGCTCGCCGGGTGTTTCCTCGCACAGCCTGGGGCCCTGCTCGACACCCGCGGGGCGAGGCCTTTGCGGGGGCGCGGCGGGTTCAGCGGTGTTTTCGGGCGCAGGAAACGGTCAGCGCTGATCGATCGAAGATGCGCAGCCGGTTGGCTGGCTTCGAGCGCAACTCACGACTTTGCCAGAGGCTGACAACTGCGGCATCGGCAGCTCAAGCCCGCTGACTCGCGTGCTCCTCTCTCCCCGCCTCCCCGCATGGGTGAGTTTCCGTGCAATGGCAACGGCAGCAGCACAGCTTCAGGCGATTTCGAGAAGAGGGGCGTCTGCCATCCACTCACAACGAGGGAGTGTGTGCTCACGAGCCCAGCCTTTGCGTTCGGAAACGGTGAGACGAACAATTTGCACAGCCCATCGTGGAGCTGATGAGCTATCGCAGTATCGGACGTGGTCGCAGTAGTGCCCCGTTGCCCCCCGCCTGCCCCCCAATCCCTGCGCTGGGAGTGCGATGTGCTGCAGACTGACATCCGGCTGACGTTCTGCGCGTTAGCAGGAATGTGCCAGCCGCTGATGGCGCACAAGGCAAGGGAGCGTGACCCGCGCTCCCAATGCATGACAAGCCGGAGCGTGCTGCACCGAATTCTCAGACAGCCGAGGAGTGGGCCAGACATGACTCAGCCTCGCCTGCTCCTCATACGCAGCTCGAAATGCAATGCCACGTCTCGCTCTGCCGCCCAAGCCGTGCACTCGGGAACGCCAAGAGCCAAGGTTGGCGAGGGCGTGGACCCGTTGCGAGCGTCTCTTGCATTGGCCTGACACCGCTCCTTGCTGCTCAGGAGCGGGGGGCGAGACGAATGTCCACGCCGATGCGGGAATCGTCCGTCATCTTGACCCCGTTTCCCCCTACTCTCTACAACTCCAGGCGAGATGACCGGGGCAGGCTTGACAGCCGCACACGCTTCGTGTTCCACGTGAGCAGCAGGTGGTTGTGGTGGAGCTACTCTCCCGGCTGGGCCGGGCAGCGCCAACCACAGTGCTGAGAGAAGACATTGAACCAGCGCGACCAGCCGCTTCCTGCGCCGCGCCCCGCCTCTGGCCAGGGTCGCCCGGCCTGGGGCACGGCACTGCAGCAGAACCGCAGTCTGCTGCATCGTGCAGCGGCTCTTGCGAGGCACCGGGGCCACGGGCGCAAGGCGGGGAAACTGAGCCAGCAGAGCACCGCAGAGCCTCGGACTTGTCGTCGTTGGGCAGCTGTGTCCCGCTCCCGCGGAGACGCGGCGCCAGCGCCAAAGCGGCAATTCGGCGGGCCCTCCATGCGAGACAACGGTGCCTTTGTCCCGCATTCGCGGTCGGGTCGCCTCCGCGATACCGGCCCGCCCTGCGCGCTGCTGGCGGGCTCCTGTGCGCCCGACCCCCGGCGCGCTTCGGAGCCCGTCAGCTGTGCAGTAGTTTCGCGCGACCTTGGTGTTCCCCGTCGTGGTGCGGTTGTCTCCGCAGATCGCGCTCGGATCGCGAGTCGCCCCATACTTTTGCGGCTCCAAGTTGCCTCGAATGGCAGAGGGCAAGGCCGTGCCTGCAACTGCGGTCGCTCGGCCCGGGTCAGCCGCTGAAAGGACCGGCTCGAGCGGACAGGGCGCGACGAGAGCACCGAGCCGCGCCTCTAGGAGCGCGGCTGCTGCTTCAGCTGGGCCCGCGTCGGGCCCGCCAGACGGCGGCATCGCCTACTGCTCCAGCGAAGGAGTGGGCATGGCCGGGCAGTTCCCAGTCGACGACGAGGCCCTCAGCCACGCGAGTAGCGGCCTCTCCTTGTCCTCGCTCGTCGACGTCGACGTGCTGTACTTCGACGGCACCATCCCGACGGTGTTCCTGACAGACAGCGAAGTGAGTATCGCTCTGCTTGCGCACCGTTTTGCCTCCACCAGCGCAAGGCCCTGCTTCGGCTCGAAGGTTTCACGCCACTGATGTGCGCGGTTTGAGGCATGCTTGGGTCTCCCTAGCCCCTCCTCCTCCGTGCTCCTCTCCCTCTCCCGGCGCCAACGTTGCCCTTCCCTCCGCCCCCGCCCTGCTTGCTCGCTCCCACGCCTCCCAGGATGACCGAAGCCGTGGCTCACTGCACCCCGTGCCGCTCCCGTCCGCGGACCTCACGCTTCAGACCTCTCCAGTGCCGGTGCTCCAGGTCTCGCTCCTGCCCAAGTCGCTTCCAATCTCCACCGTGCACGCAAACCGCCCCTTCATCCTGTCAATCGTGCTTGCTGGCACGGAGGTGGTCACCACTCGCCAGTTCTGCGTGTCCGCCAAGGAGCCAAAGGACCCGCCTCGGCGCATCGTGCCGCCCATCCAGCGAGCGGAAAAGGCAGCCAAGACTGTTCGGCGATCCGGAGGCGACTCGTCCGAGCGCGCTACCACACTCGTAGCGATGAGCGACGCAGCCGTGGCGGCATCCCTTGGCAGGCGGCCGGACGCCTTCGCACTGGAAGCGTGGCGATGCCGTCTGCAAGGCGGTGCCCGAGCCCTGGACACAATTGCCCCTGGTGCGGTGGGGCGCGACCAGCCCGTGTCGGCTGAGAGCATTTCCGTCTTTGCAGACGACATTCAGGCTGTCATGCCGCAGTGGGCCGACCCCGACGCCGCCACAGGCACCGGCCGCCGGGCGGACATTGCGCAGAGCAGCCCGGCGCCATCCCCCCACGCCATGCACCACCAGATGTCCTCCCGCCTCCAGCGTGGAGCCGCGCACTTCCGGTCGACGCCCTCTCCGTCGCCGCCGATGCAGCCCCCCTCCCAAGGCCCGGCTGGCCACGGCGGCTTCACGAGAGGGAGTTCCGGAGGTGGCGGGGCAGGAGCAGCTGGCAGCAGCGGGTACCACAGCCACGGACCGCCGCACCGAGCGCCCACGTCTTCTGCTGCAGCCATGGGCCCCGGCCCGGCCGTGCTGGCGGCGCACGCCGGCGCGTTCGCGGGGGGCGCGTCTCAGCACGCAAGCCAGCGCACTCCCGGGCGGGCAGACCTCGGGCAGGGCCCTCGCGCTGACTCCCGTCAGAGCACTATGCTCTACGGCGCTGGCGCCCAGGCGTACCAGGGGGGCGGGCCAACTGCCGGACACGCCTTCAGCTACAGCGGATTCCCCATGGCAGCCGGCAGCTTCGCGAGGGATGTGGGGGCACCGGCACCCGCAAGCCCGCCACAGCTGACTGGCGGGTGGGCCGTGCCGGGGTCGATGCACAGCTCGCAGCTGTATGGGGGAAGGAGCGCCTCTGCCACGCTGGCGATGGAGGCGGCCGGAAGTCCCTTCTCGGACGCTTCAGCGCCTCGCGACCAGGGCGCGCGGCAGCCTCCGTCCACTGGGTTCTCCGGGCGCCAAGGTGGCCCGTTGCACCCTCAGCACCAGTACCACAGCCTCCCGCCCTCCTCCTCGGGCATGGGCTACCGATATCCCATGCAGTCAAGCATGGCCCGCTCCTCGCTGCTCGACCGCGACGCGAGTGCCTCCCCCGACAGCATGATCGGTGGGTTTGCGCAGCGGTCGTCGGTCGACCCCGGTCCGTTCACTCACGGCGCGCACCCTGCAGGCGGCATGGGAAGAATGGGCTTCGCCGACAACTTGTCTGGGCGGGCCCCTGCCCCGGCTTCGCCCCCGGCGCTGTCTTCCCAGGCCGTCCCCGCCAATGGGAGCTCTCCCGCCCCTCACGCGCTTCGAGGTCGGACCTCGACGCAGAGCCACGCCATCGGGCTCTCGTCACCTGTGCCTGGGCGCATCGCGGAGGGCGAGCTGCACGCTCACGGGCGCATGCCCGCCCCATACTCCTTTGCCGAAGCGCAGATGGCTCGGCCCGCTGGGGAAGCGGCAAGGTCAGGCCCCTTGGCCGCCGCAACTGCGGCCGGCAGCCTCGCCATGTCCAGCGCCAATGGCTCCCGGGGCTCGGCCCTTGACGCGTTGGGCGCGGCTGCTTCGCTCGTCGACCGACGCACTCGCCAGCCAGCGACGATGCCGGTGTCAAGCACGGTGGAAACTTCGCTCTCGGCGCTCGGCCAGCCAGCTCAGCACGTGCCGCCATCCTCGTCCTCGTTGTCGACGGTCTGGCAGCCGGGCAAGCCGGGCGGCTCGGCGGCTTTTGCCCCGCCCGGGCACGCCTTTGCCAAGCCAGGCGACCTCTCCTCGAGCCACGTCGGGTCCAGCGGCCTGGATGTCACCATGATGCCAGCTGGGACTGGCCTCGCGGCTCCGGCAGACGTCCATCCCCAGGCTGGGGCACCGCCCGCGCGGTCGCACAGACAAGCTGTCTCGAGCATGCTTGCTGTTCCTTCGATCGGCACCTCGTCATCCAGCCAGGCGATGGCCGCACCAGCGTCATCTGTCGCTGGCCACCTGCCGAGCGGCAGCTCGAGCTCAAGCTCAAGCTCAAGCTCGAGCATGGGCGCAGCTGTCCGGCAAGACTCCCAGACCCCGGCGATGGGCCCGGCATCTGCGCCTGGCCCAGCCGCTGTGGCAGCTGCGGCAGCCATAGCTGCTGCCGCTGGCACGACCGACTCTGGCCTGCACACGGCCGCCAACCACGGCCTCAGTTCGGATTTTCGTACTGAGGCATCGACTGCCTCGCCGACCTCTGTCTTGTCACGACCTGTGGACGGAGGCGCGGCGCGCCCCGCGCAGTCGGTGCCTTCAACAGAACCAACATCCAGCGGCTCCTCCTCGGCACACAAGGCGTCCTCCAACCCGGCCTCGGAGTCTTCAACTCCTCTTTCGGCAGACGTCGCAACGGCCTCCGCTGCCTCTGGTGCCGCCTCCAGCGGCCCAGGGAGCGCATCAGCCAAATGCGTCGGCAAGAAAGAGCGGCCATCCAACCCGGGCCAACCTTCCCCGTCGGGCCGCCCCACGCGCAAACCGGCCGGTGCTCCGGCCGGCCCAAGCCTTGCGCGCACTGCGCTGCCCCCCGCCTCGGCGGCCCCCAAACGTGCCAGGCCAGAAGCGGAAGATGGCCCGCCGCACCCGCCTTCCCGCCGCGCTCGGCTGCAGGCGCCGTCAGCCGTCCGTCACCGCCTCACTCAGCGCGAGCTGCAGGACCAGATGACCAAGTCCTCACAGACAGAAGGCTCCCGCCGCCGCGTGATCGTCCAATCCCTTGGCTCCTCGGGACAGCGGGCAGGCGTGGCCAGGCGCATCCGCCGCGCCAGAGAGGCCGAGGCTGCGGCTGGCGTCTTGAACCGTGACGCACCGCGCGCTGAGTCGGACGCCGTCTCCTCCGTCTCCTCGCCCCGCAGCGTTCTGCTCGCGACCGAGACGGCGCCTGCAAGCCATGCAGCCGGACAAGGAGCCGAGGCACCGCTGGCCAAGCAAGACTCGGACTCGCTGCCCCCCTCCGCTGGAGGCGGCCCCCCTCTTGACCCGAGCCTCCCCGACGAGCCCCTGCGTCCGCTCCTGCTCTCCAGGGCAGCGCTCTCCTCCGTGTCTGCGATCGACCTTCGCTCGCTCAACGCCGCCATTCGACGCACCGGAAACCCTCGCACCGGGGGCGGTGGCTCCCGCCGCCGCGCCGAAGCTCCAGCCACCCCTTTGCGACAAAGGCCGGCCGCACGCGGTCAGACCAAGCCGCAGCGTCCGGTGTCGCCCACAGTGCGCTTCCGGGAGCCGGCCAGAAGCGTGCCAGCAAAACAGGCGTCGTCCTCGTCCTCGTCCTCGTCATCATCATCATCATCGTCGTTGGAGGCAGCAACTGCGGCCAGCTCTGGGGCAGCAAATCCTGCGCTTTCCCAGCTGTTGTCATCGTCAGCGGGGCTGCCGTCGTCATCCTCAGCTGCTGCAACAGCGGCCGCCGCTGCAATTGCAGCTGCGGCTGCCAGCACCACCAGCACTGCTTCCGCTTTGGCGTCAAGCCAGCCGGCCGTCGCGTCCCCGCAACCAACGGCGGTGTCTGGTGTCGCAACCCCATCGGCGGCGGCCATGGTGGGTCAGCCCGCTAGCGGCCCCAACAGCTCCGCGGACGACCAGCGAACTGTGCCCATCGGTGCACTGTCCCCGTCTGGCAGCGCTCCGCGTCACAGCGCTTCCCGCAACAGCCTGGGCCCTCTGACGCCCTGGGTGCGGCCGCTCGGGCTCGGCATGTCTTTCAGCCGCATCCTGCAGTCGCACGGCAAGGCGACCCCCACACTGCGCACTCTCCCTGGGTCTGGGCGATCGCTGACGTCTCTGGCTCTCCCGGAGGCTGCCCTCAAGGAAGCAGCCACCGCATCCTCGGCCACGGGCGTCCTGGCGGCCGCCTCTGCAGCTGCGCGCACGGCGAGGACTGGCGCCGAACCCCCGCGGGCGGCGCTGACGTTCCCCGGCGCTGGCGCCGCTGCTGGCGCCTCTGCTGGTGGGGACGCGAGAGCCGACCAAGCGGACGACGATGCCGCTGCCTGGCTGAAGCAGGCTGCTGCCGCGGACGCTGGCGCATCCCTCGCCGAGAGCCGCGCAGAAGGCGCAGGCGCAGCCCAGGCGGCCCTTGCGGTTCCAGCCGTTGCGCGAGCCCTGCCACCGTCCCGCCGCGTGCACGCCATGCGCCCCCCGCTGAAGCGGTCCTTGTCCGTCAACGAAGGGCTGGATTTCTTTGACGACTTTGACGCGCTCGTGGCCGGCAACCTCGTCGGGGACTCGCCCCCCCCGGGCCTCGAGCCTCGCGAGGACTTGGCGCTTCCGCGCAGGTCTGCGGCCGCGCACGCAGCGCAAAGAGCGACCCCGGGCGCGACACTCGCCCCACGCCTCGGCTATGCTGCGGACGCCCACGTCCTGATCAGCGGCGAGGGGCCTGGCGGCGCTGAGCGGGACCTGGGCTCCTTGGGCTTCGAGCTGGACATTCCCGGCCTGGCCTTGGATGACAGCGACCACACAGGCGGGGCACTTGCTGGTGGAGGCAGCGGCGCCGACGTCGGCAGCGCGTTGCTCGCGCCGTCGAGGGGCGCTGAGCGGGCGCCAGGCGGCGCGCTGCCACCGGCCGCCACGGCCTCCCTGCTCCCTGCGGCGTCTCGTCCGCTGGACGTCAACCCCGACTCCTTCTTGCTCTGGCCAACCGAGACCTCTGCCACCCCTGCGACTGGGCCTCCGCAGCAAGCGGCCGTGCCCATGACGGGCGTCCAGGAGGCGCCGTAGATGGGCGGGCAGCCATTGCATTTGCGATTGAGCGCGGACGTCGACTCCAAAGCCCCCTTCAACGCCCTCCAATGGGTGCCCGCTGATTCACTGCGCAGCCGCACGCGTGTTGCGCTCCGAGCAGAAGTGTTGCCATTGATTGCCAGGGTGAGTGATTCTTGTGCCCAACAACTGTGAGAGACTTGCGAGTGCTGTGTGGCTTGGGCAGTCAGGGGCGGGCTGCACTCGCGTCGCATCGGAGCCAGTCAGATTTGTTTGCATGTGTAAACCACTCTCTCGTGCGCGGTCACTGCGCAGTGATGGGAGCAGCATCAGCGTGCTCGCTGGACGCAGCCGCCGAAGCGGCGGCGGACGAAGAGGTGGAGCGCTCAGGCTTGGGAGCGCCGATCAAGCTGGTGCCAGGCACAGGCCTCAGGCCGCCGGCCCGCCGCAACGCCTCGTCGCCTGTGCTCGCCTCGATGCGCTTGGCAAGCTCCGGCCGGCCTTGCGCGATCTCGTGCTTCATCGCCTGCTTGTCGATCTTGCTGGACGGGAGGCCAGCCTGCGTGACTGCCAGGAAGGGCTTCTCGTCAGCCTTGAGCGCCTTGCCAGCAGGAGTCGACATGGCGTCCGCGCCCTCCGACTCGAGCAGGGCGTGCCTTTGACCCTCGAGCGCTGCGGGGGGAAAGACGGGGCAGATGTGGGAAGCGGGGGGCAGGGCTCGATGGGGGAGTTGGCGAGCCACAGCGGAGCGAGCACGATTGACGCCCGCGACTGACGCCGCCGGCCCCGCGGATTGGGCTCTTGGCAGACAGCAGGGCCTTTGCGCTCGCCGCCATGATGGAGGAGTCAGTGGCACAGCGGCCGGGGCAGCAGCAGTGGGCGGGCCTCACCGGCGCGCAGCATCTTGAAGAGCGTGTCACAAGACACAGTGAGGAGGAATGCCAGCGAAGGGCGTGGCTCCTTGGGACGGCGGTCCACGATCACGCCCATGTGCTCTGGCTGCGGGAACGCGCAGCCCAGGAGAGCGGAGGGGAGGGAGAGGTGGGGGATCAGACGGGGCCGCCGGGCAGGGCATGTCGATGCGAAGCGAGCAGCGAGCCAACCCGGGCGCCTTGCAAACATGCGGTGTCTGTGGTCGGGCCACCCGGCGTGGTCCCGGTCAGTGGACTCACCACGATCCCAACGGTGACCCCCGGGAAGCCTCGAAGAGCCATGAACCCCTCGTCCACGCTCTCGTCCAAGTCGGCAGGAGGGTAGGGCAGGCCCGAGTATGTCCAGCGGCGCAGGATGGCCTCGGCGACCTGGTGTTTCAGGGGCCAGTCCGTGTCCAGCGTGCGGATGCCACCCTGCGAGTGCTTGGGCGAGGGATGCAGGCGAAGCCGGCGCGCACGGGGTGCCGTGGCGGGCAGCGCTGCCGGCAGCCCGCCTTGCGGACCACAGCGGAGGGTGAACGTCCCAGGAGGCGCAATTCTGCGGCTGGCGAAACCAGGGCGGCAGACACCTATCGACCAGCTGGCTTACCTTCCCACGGATGTCCTTGGCGTACTTCTTGCTCTTCGAGGCAGCGGAGGAGCGCGAGGCCGAGCTCGAGCGGCCCTTGCTCGCGGCCTTCTTGCTCGCAATGGTCGCAGTGCGCTCAGTGGCAACCCGCTTGGACGCATTGCCGCTGCTTGCGGAAGGAGCCCGCTTCTTTGCCCGCTTGGGAGGCGTGGCAGCGGTGCGGGCCGCGCCGGCAACTCCGCCAACCGGGGCCACGACCTTGTGCTGCGCTGCAAGGGCCGCGAGGGGAACCTCGTCATCCTCGTCATCACTGCAGGAGCCAGCACCGAATAGGCCAAGTCATGGAAACAGTGAGGGAGAGAGGGGGTGGCGGAGCCGGCGCCTGAAAGCGCGCAGCAATAACAGTCGGCAGTCGGCGCCCCAGCCTGCTGGCCCTCCGCTGGCACTCTAGGAAGGCGCCGGCTCGGGCGTGTGGAGGTCGAAGCCGCTGTTGAATGGCGGCCAGCGCATGCTGGGCGATGGGCCGGGCGGTGCCGCAGGGCGAGGGAGGCGGGTGCGGGGGGGGGGCAAAGCAGGCCGGCTCAAACGAGAGCTCCGCCAACCGCCGAGGCGACTCCCGCTCCTCTCGCCTCGCCCAGCTCGCACGGCCGTTTGCCCTCACCTGTCGGTCACAACATGCCTCCTCTTTGCAGCAGCCATGGCCCGCGCCGCGGCCGCTCCGGTGCGCCAAGGGGCAACTCCGGGCGGCCAGCAGCAGGCTCGGACAGGCAACCAGCGGCTCTGCCGCGCCCGGTTTTCCGCGCATGCGCCCACTCCTGCCTCAACCCGCTATCAGAACACCTCGTGCGTCCGCCTGCTCCAGTGCGAGTGCGGGCATCTGCTGTCTGGCAGCTTCTTGTGCTCGTCGCTGGCAGGCGCCGGTTAGGGCGCCATGCCGAACTGGTCCAGAGGCGGTAGATTTTATGGCGCCTCGGAGCGCTCGTCTCGCGCCATCTCGGGCCGCATAGCCCTGGTCCAGCTGTACTTTTACGGCACAGCGGCGGCGTCGATCCTGGTGTCGGGAGGCCTGTTCGGGATGCCCCTTGACGTTTGGCAGATTCTCGACCCGAGCGCTCTATCGCTGTTCAGCAGCCACGGCATATGTGCCGTGTTTGCCACCGCCGTGGCCTATGGGTCGGCGACGGTGTGCATGCCGTCGGTGGTGCAGCGCGCCAAGCTGGTGGCGGACTACGCATTCACCGTGTTCGCAATTCATCTGCTTCTTTGCAGCGTGTGCGCGGTGAGTCTTGGCGCTCGCGCCTCGCGGGGCTGTGCGTGGCGGCATGCCTCGCAGGGAGGCTGCCAGGGCGCCCTCGCACACCATGCGTTCCGCGTCACAGGCGTCGGTCGCTGGTCCCGCGCGCTGCTGCACGGCGCGCTCTGGGTCCGGCTGAGTCTGCTCATCGCCGAGTGGCTCGGGGAGGGCTCCCGCGGTTCCCCCGCCCCATCCGCCCTTGCGCCCTCTGGCCGTTCGCGTCGCGTCCGCGCAGGGGTTCCCCGTTTCATGGCAATGGTGGGCGGTGAACGGTGTTGGCGCGTTGTGCGCGGGCGTGGCCGGCGAGCGGCTCTGCCTCGCAGAGGAAATGAGAGACATCGACGTGGAACCCGCTGCCGACGGCCACCGCGACCAGCAGGTCGGCCAGGAGCGGCGGGGCTCCGAGCCGTCGGCGGAGGCGCTTCGAGGCAGGCGGGAGCGGAGGCCAGCGCCAGACGCCGAGCTGCAGGTCACCGTCGTGGGGGGCGATCTCTCGGACCTGTCCCGCGCAGGAACGGTCCCGGGCGGCGCGGCCAACGCGCGCGGGGGGTCGTCAGCTGCTCCAGGGGTCGTCGTGTGGCCTGAGAAGGCGCCCTCCACTCCGAGCCGCAGGCCGGTGCGGGCAGGGCCCAACCCACCGGCCCACGGCAGCGGCTCCCCTCAGCACGTGCCCTCCAGCAGCTCGCCACTGCGCGCGGTGCGGTTGTCGGGCGGGAGCCAGACTGAGCTGGTGGCGCTAAGCGCGGGCCGCGCTTCGAGCGCGTCGCCGTCGCTCGTTCTAGGCCCCCCCGCCGCTGAGATGTCGGCGGCATCGTCACCCACTACCATGCTTCCGCGGCCCGTTGCGGATGCGGCTTCAATGGCCGCGTCCCGCACGCCCTCTGGGGTGACGTGGAGCTCGCAGCAGTCAGCGGCGTTCGCATCGCCCCCCAGCCCTGGCCGCGCCGAGTCGCCCCGCGCAGCTGTGTCGGCATCGAGCATGCTGGAGGGGATGGCTGCGCTTCTGACCCCTGCGACCAAGACGACGAGGCAGCGCACTGGCGGCTCAAGCAGCGGCAAGGCGTAGCCGCAGCAGCCGGCGAGGCGGCTGCAACCCTGTTGCCGGCCCTGTGTGGCCGAGGGAGCGTGGCCTCGCGAGTGGAGGAGCGCGTTTCGTGATCAGACCTTGCATGTGCGTGAATGTGATGGTGGTGGGCAGGCGCCGCTTCAACTTGGGCTGGGCGCTCTACCCCGATTTCACAACGATGCGCGCACCGGCCTGGCTGCTGCCGCACCGCGCCCCAGGAACGCGATTTTGGGCCGCGCGGCGCCTTCCGGCCGCGCCCAGCAAGCCCTTCTCTGTTGGCTGCAGACTGTCGGTCTCTGGGCCCCAGCGAAAACACCCGGGCTGCAGCTGCAATGGCAGCCGCTGCGGGAGCGCCGGCGCCCGGAGCTGCGCCTGCCGCACCCGCAACAAGCTGGCGGCTCACGGGCCTTGTGGTATCACTCATCGTTGCGCGCGCAGTCGACCAGGTGCTGTACTACCGCCTGGCCCAGGCGCTGGACGGCTACGGGTACTACTTCAGCGCCGCGATTTTGCCGGTCGGGTTCCTCGTCGTGCTCTGGCCCATCGTGCTGTACCGCATCTGCACCGGACGCGTGACCAAAGATATGCTGGCGTACCCGAAGTGGAAGTTTGCGGCGCTGGGGATCTTTGACACGCTGTACAACGTGCTGTCGACGTGGCCTGTGCCCGCGATCGGAGGGGCGGTGTCCAACGTCCTCTCCCAGGCTGTCGTTCCGATGAACATGGGGCTGTCGATCGCTGTTCTTCGCACGGGCTTCACACGGATGCACTACGTGGGCGCCTTCATGGCCGTGTACGGGGTGCTCGTCCGCCTCATCCCCTCGTTCACGGGCTCCGACGATTCGGACTCTGCCGAGGGGGGGTCGTCCAGCGGCGCCGTCTTTGCCTTTTGGTGCGGAATTATGGTCATCTCGCAAGTGCCCGCGGCGCTGTCCAACGTATACAAGGAGGTCGCGCTCAAGGGTGCGGAGCGCCTCGACGTGTGGTACACCAATGCCGTCATCTCCACCTGGCAGCTCGGCTTCGGCCTCCTGGTCGTGCCCCTCGCCGGCCTGCCCTTCAGCCCCGACCACATCGATCTGGGCCAGCTGCCGCAGTACGTCGCCGACGCCACGACCTGCTTCCTCGGCACCTCTGTCAAGGCCGGCGACCACTGCACCGACGAGGACGTGTCCGCCTTGGCCCTCTTCTGCGTCTTCCTGGTGTTCAACATCGCGTACAATCTGCTCGCGCTGGCGGTCATGCAGGAGGGGTCGTCGGCGCTCTTCGTCGTCGCCTCTGCCGTGCGGCTGCCGCTGGTGGACATTCTGCTCTTGTGGCCCTGGCTTGCTGGCCTTGCGGCGGCAACCTTTACTGTGTTCGACGGCTTTGCCCTAGTGGCGCTGTTGCTGGCAATCTACCTGTACAATGCCGACCCCGAGACCAAAAGCGAGCAAGACCCGCGCGGTTTCATGGAGCTGTGCCGGATTTCGCTTGACTTGGTCATGTGTCGAGCCAAGTGCTGCCTCCCTTTGACAACGCGGTGCGGCCAGACCGCTCACCAAGGCGGCTACGCGAAGGACGGAGAGGCGCAGCGGCTCGTCACGCGCTCGCTTGCGGCGCCCGCACAGCCTCCAGTCGACGCCGCCAGCGGCAAGCGGGCCTCGCCCGACTTGAGCGGCAGCCCCCGCAGCAATGGGGGCGATAGCCCGTCGCAGGGGTTCTACGGCAGTGCAGCCGACACTGAATCCGTGTCAGGGGTGTCTCTGGCGCCGATGAGCAGCCCTGCTGGCCCCACCTCGATGTCGCATCGTCATGGCCCGGGAGCGCTCCCAGCACGCTCCCAGGATGAGCCGTAGTCATCAGGTGAGCAATTTGGGGGGAACGGGTGGGCAGGTCGGGTGTTGCAAGTTGCGTGTGTCTGCGCTCGCGCGCGCCCGGGCGCTCTGCGGGAGCTCGAGTGTGAGGGCCCTCCTCTCCCCCTCCGCCAACTGCAGCCTCAAAGTTCAATCAGTCCCGCGCACAGCCCCCTGGCGAGTAGAAACAGAGGCGCTCTCTCTTGCCCCCAGATCCCAAACTCACACACGCTCAGCCCCAAGTCATCAGCACATCGCTGGTGCCGTAGACGTGCTCCAGGGTCGGGAGTCCCCGCTTCCTCTGCTTCTCGGCCTTGTCGGCCTGCGAGCTCGGCAGACGTCCTTGGCCGGGCCCGAACGCTTGAGCTCCGACGTCGCCATCCAGCGATGGCACGCCTGGTCGCGCGGGACCGGACCGAACGCGCACAGGCGACGCGATGCGGGGCAGACGCTCCCCCGGAGAGGAGAGACCGCGCGGGGGAGCGGCAGGGCTGCTACCTTGGCTGGCAAAGGCCGTCCTGCGGTAGGATGCGCCCGGCCCAGTGCTTGGCCGCTGGGCTGCTCGGACCTGCCGAGCTTGGCCAATGCGGTCGGGCTCGGGGATTGGCTCGGCATCCTCAAACAGGGCCGCGAACGACTCAATGGCGCGTCCTTGGGGGCTGTGCCAAGTCGCCTCCACTTGACTCTCAACCCGCTCGGCCACAAGGCGCGTGGGGCCGGACTCCGCGCGGGGTGCGGTTGGGTCGTGGCTCCGGCCTCGCCGCCGAATTTGGCTGCGGCCAGCGCGCCTGCGAGAGCCGGGGAAGGCGGTCGCGGGAGCGGAGGACCGAAACTCGGAGCGCTTCCCGATGGCGAACGAAGTGGTCATGGGGCGCGACGGTAGGCGCCGCTCGCTGAGACCGAGGACGTCGAGGTGAGGGTTGGCCCTGGCAAGACCTCGCTTAAGGCGGCGAATGTCGGGAGGGTCGCGGCGGAGCGCGAGCTCGAACGGGTCCGGTTCCGCCGGTGGGGGCTCTGGTGCCAACAGGAGAGGCGTTCGGTCCTGCTTTGCCAGCGGCTTCCAATACAGGTCTCGCTTCGTGGACGACTTGGGCAGGCGAGCTGCAAGCTGCGCCCGCACCAGCACAGGGCTGAGAGGTGGAAGCTTGGCAAAGTTGCTTCGGTGCGCTGGCGACTTGGCAGGTTTGCTCGGGCTGGTGGAGCGGGACTTGCGCTCCGGCGTCAGCAGGCCTGACTTCGACTCCGGCGCCGAGTCTGCCGAAAAGTTGTTCGACAGAATCTCGCGAATCCCCAACGCCTGCGCGACATACCGAGCCCCGTCCTCTGGATGGGGACCGAGCAGAAATTCGTCGAAGCCGGAGTTTCTGGATACGAAATCCTGCACGGACATGGTCTCCTTTTTGGTGTACGCCGGCACTTCTGGCAAGCGCTGCGGGAGCTCGGAGTCTTCCAGCTCTGGCGAGGAGGCCCGCGAGGTCCGCTGCTTCAGCATCTCCAACCCCCCGGCGGCGAGGAAGTCGCTGAGCGCCGCTTCAGTGGATGCGGCACGGCCACGGCGCTTTGGCGGCGGCGGCTTTCGGCTGCTGGTCATCGCCGACCCCGGCAACGAAGGCCGGGTCATTCCCGCGCGGGCCCGCGAAGAGCTGGGGTCTGTTTCCTCTTCCCCGCAAGGGCTGCAGTCATCGAGAGCGCCCGAAGAGTCCCGCAGCGACTCTTCGACCAGGAGCTTCGCATCCGCGCCCAGCCCTCTCTGTGCTCCCGCCGGGTTTGCTGTGGGCGGGGTGGACATGGTCTCGTCAAACGGGAACGCGCTGTCACCGCCGCTCGCCACGGTGGGCGAAGCGCTGCCAGCAGGGGCGCCAGGGGTTGTGGCGAGGGACATGCCGGCCGCGCCAGGCGGAGAGATGGGCGGGCTCCGCAGCTGCGCACGGTATGCGTAGTGCATTCCGCTGTCGTAGTTCCCGCGCGTTCCAAAGTCATCGCCCTGGTAGCTCGGGATTGACTGCAGCGAGGAAAGCCGGTTCAGGCTCATCCTGCGCCGCATAGCAAGCGTCTCCGGCTTGTAGTCCGCCGATGCGGGACGGCTCCTGCAGGCAGCAGAATCAAACGCACGAAGTCAATGGGAGCCAAGGTCAACGCAGCAAGACCAGCTGAGGCTCCGGCCCACGCGCCCCCTTCTTGTCGAGACAGGCTCACTCGGCATCTTTGACGCGCATGAGCGCGTGCTCAGCCTCTCCTTGCTGACGCCGCGCGGTGCTCAGCCTTCGGCGCTTTGCAGCTCGAATCGCCCTTTTCAGATCCCCTCGGCGCTTGTTTTGCCTCCAAAAGTGCGCAGCGCTCTGAGTTATGCCCCACTGCGTATAAGCGATTGATTGACCCCCGGGCCGCATGGGGTTGCAAGAACTCTTGGCCGAGGCACGAGCCAAACGACTCGCTGCGCTGAGGGCTGACCCAGCCTGCTGCCCGAGCGCAGCAGCCTGGAGCAGGACAAGCACGCGGCAGGGCACGCCCCTAGCGCAGCGATATCCCTGTTGCCAGCGGGGAGCACGGCAGCAGGGCGTGGCTCTGGCTTCAGCAGCACAGCTGAAATGCTGCGCCGCAACTCACAGAAATGGCAAGCTTCATCAGCTCCCTGGTCGTGATTGCCTCTTCAACTGTCAGCTCATCCAAGCCCTGAAGCCTTCGGGCTTTGTCAGGGAGCACGGCTCCTGCTTGCTCCAGGTCAGGAAGGAGGTCGGTGAAAAAGCTGCTCGAGGAAACCGGCGCGGATGAGGCTGGCGCTCCGGCCGTCGGCGACCTGGGTTCGCGGCGCGACGTTGCCATGCACCCCGCCTAGAGGAGCCAAATGGGCAGCAGCTGGCAGTTGCCCACGGCGCGAGTCTGTCAAGGCCCCAGCCCCCCGCGATCGGCAGCTTGCACGAGCGCGCGCAGGTGCCCCGGGAGGCCTGCTAGTGCGTAACCGACTTGGCAGCGATCGAGCCAATGTAGGGCGAGCGAGCAGAGCCAATTTTCTGCGCTGGACTGCGCTTGCTTCGCGTGGTGGTGTGGAGCGTGCGCACGCGGCCGGCTGCCCTTTCTCGAAGCCGAGAGCCCGGGGCGCAGTAGCCAGCCCGGACACGGCTCTCAGGCTTGTGAGCAGAACTGCAGGTCGCAAAGACACGCACGAGGTTGCAATCGGCCCGGCAGAGATTTGCCTCCGGCCCAGGCCCCGGGAATACCAAAACCAACAGCTGCTCACAAGTCGTCGTTGACAATGAAGCGGTTCCCCTCGCTGTGCTTGCCGTCGTACGTGGATTTCCCAATGTCGAGGAACGCAGTCATGCCCTTCCTTGCCTGCTTCGGCGACTCGCCCTCCGCAGAAGCCTCGGCTGCGGGACTGGCTGCGCCAGCCGGTGGCGCTGTCGACGCGGCCCGCCTGGTGGCAAGGAACTTCCCCTTGGATGCGGCCTCTGCGCGCTCAGCGGCCGTGACGGGTGCGGCATCCAGGAAGGTGAGCGACGGGACGCGGTAGACGACGTACAGGCGATGGCGAGTTGCGGCGGCAACGTCCTCCTCGCTCAGCTGGATCATGGGCGGCGATGCCGGGTTGCGCATGACGGACAAGAACGTCACAGCAGGAACCGCCTCGAGAGCGGAGTCGAGGAACGAGGTCATGTCTTCGACGGCGTTGTTGTTGAAGGAGAGAGTTTTGACCGACGGCAGCTTGGGCGCGCCTTCCAGACTCGACAGGCCGTTCTTGTCCAAGATGAGGGTGTCGAGGGCAGAGAACAGCTCAAGCCCGGACAAATCCCTGCAAACAGGGCGGAGTTGGTTGTGGGCGCGCAAGGCAGCGCAGTGAGGCTCGCAAAGCGGAACTGCAACGAACTGCAGCGGCCGCGCGCCTGGGCCAAGCCGCTGCCAGCCCATGTCCAAGCCCAGGTCCGCGCCCGCGCCCGCGCCAGTCAGGAGCTCGGTGAACCCCGCCAGTCTGGGACGGCTGGGACGCTCGAAAGGCGCGAACGAACTCGCCACTCACATGAGGGCGTTGTCCGTCAGGTCCAGGGAGGTCACATGCGGCGCGTGGTCGCGAAGCGCATCCACCGGGATCGCTGACAGCCCCTGCCCAGCCAGGACGATGCTCGCACTGCGGGGCGCAGGCGGGGAGAGCAGGGCGCCGCGACGCCAGGAGTAGGGCTGGGACGCCGGGCAGCGCCGGCGCCGTGCACGGAATCGGACGTGCTGCCCGAGAGCCCCACACAGGGACGGGGCCAGCACGGCACCGGCCTCCTCCCATGGCAAATGCAGCGCATCCTGCTGTTGGCCGCGCGACTCGTGGAAGGGGCCACCGGGCGTCTGCTTGCGCTGGCGGCGGCGATTCGTCAGTGAGCCGTGCCGGTGCGTTTTGCTGGCGCATGCTCACGTGCCGACGGGTGGCAGACTTGACGCGTCAAACGGCGCTGCTCCTGCGATCGCAGTGGCTGCGGCCATTGCGACAACCACGCGCGGTGGAGTGGGGGGAGCGGCGGTGTGACGACGAGCCAGCGCGCGCCGCCGAGTGTGACCAGCAACTGGCAAGCCACAAGGCGCCTGGCGGCCGCTCAGCGGCATGGAAGGCGCCCTCGGCTCGACGACTCTGGGTTGGCACGCAGTCGGATCCACCAATAATCACACTGGAACTTGGTTCACTCAAGCAGGGGCGACATGGATAGACATGCCTGGACACTCAGCTGTCCGCTGCGGCCTCCATCGTGGCGTGACGCAGCTGCGTGACCCGCATGACAAGCTCTTCCACACGAGCGCGCAGCTCCCTGTTGGCCTGTGCGGCCTGGGACATGGCCCCAAGCATCTGCTTGATCGCCCCGAGGAGCTCTCGCCCGCCTGGCTTGGCCGTGTCCAGCGCACCGCCTTCAAGCGCGGCAATGACGGCCGTGTGGATGCTGGATGCCGCCACTGCCTGCGGCGAGTGCACAGACCCGCGCCGCGCCCTCCGAATCGCAGGCGAGTCCAGAGGGCCGGCGCCGTCAGCGCGCTCCCCCGCAGGGGCGAGAGGGTCGCGGCCGGGCTCGCCACCGCCGGCTTGGCGGGGCGCTTCGTGGTCGCCATGGCGGGGCTCACCGTCGTGAGATGCCCTGGGGGGCGGGGCCGGCGGGGAGGCGTGGCCGTGCGCGAAGGGCCGCACGGCTCCGCGGCTGGAGTCGGGAGAGGCGGATCCGCTCGAGCCCGCGACGCCGGCGAGCCCGCCGGGTCGACCCTGAGAGGATGACGCGGACGCTGGCGATCCGTTGCCGCTGGCGGCCCCCTCGTCGGTGTGCGTGTGCGGCGGGGGGGGCGGGGGTGGCGGGCTCCTCGCCTCAGGAGTGCCGTCGGTCGGCGCGGGCTCGGCGCCGTCCTCAGCGTCCGCCAAGTCTTGCCTAAAGGTGTCCGGCGCCGGAGTCTGCTGCCGCTGGAACGGCGAGCGTCCTCGCTTCCCCATGGCAGACGCGAAGAACTTGGACCCGGGCGGGTTCGAGGTCTGGGAGTGCGCCCCCCGAGCGCTGGCGTCCTCATCGCCCGCCGGGCCAGACACGGCGTCACCCTTTTTCGCGCCAGACGGACTGGGCGGGGCCGAGAGCGCGCCTCCTCGGAGCGACACGGACGCGCGCTGGCCCGCCGGGCTGAGGGCTACCCCTGGGCTGGCGGTGCTCTGCAGCCTGGCAGAGCCGCCTTCGACAGCAAGGTCGAGCGACTTGATAGCAATCCGCTTCCGCCCCCCCCGCACAGGCGTCGCATCGGGGCTTTCGCCGGCGTTCGCGTCGGCCGCCGCCACCGCGTCGGCGCCCCGCTCCGCGGTGCCGCGCTCGGCGCCGCCGTCCGGTCCAGCCCCCGTGGGGGTGGGTCCGGCGGCCGCCGCTGGCGCGGGAGAGGGCCTGTGGTCCGAGGGCAGGTCGGCCTCCTGCTGGTCCTGGCGCAGGGCGCTCCCGCGCATGGAGAAAGTGCGCCGGCCGAGCGTTGCGGATCGGCCCGCCAGCCCGACACGCGCTCCTGCAACGGACGGGGCCTCGGAGGCCAGGAGCCCGCTGCTGACGCTGTCTCCGCGGACGGACGAGCCGGCCTGAGAGCTTGCCCCTCCCGGGTGGACCACCGACTTGGTCCTGGTCGGCATGGCGGCGAGGCCGAGCTGCCTGGCACGGTGCAAGGACATGGTGCCCTGAGAGGTCAGGACCAGGTCGGATGTGCGCGCGGCAACGTACGCCGAGGAGGACGCAACGGAAGCCCCGCTTCCGCGGGGCGGGGAAGGCACTCTGCCGCCCCGTTGCGCCGAGGCTCCGGCCGTGATGTCCGGGCGCGCCGCCGTCCCGCCCTCGTCGAGGTCCAGCATGGCCGGGGCAGTCCCCATCTCCATCTCATACAGCGGGACGAGGGCCTCTTGGACCAACACCCGCACGCTGGCGAAGTCGTCCGCCGAGGGGAAGGCCGACTGCGCGACGTCCACGAGCGCCTCCAGGAAGTGAGGGAACCGGAGCTCGCCCATCTGGTCCGCGCTTGCGGAAAAGGCCACGTTGCGGGCGAAGATGCTCCGCGCTTGCCGCACGGGAACGCGATCTGGCACGATGGGGCAGCTGCGTGGGACACGGGAGAGCATGGCCAGCCACCCCTTCGTGGACAGCGACCGGCGCTGCTTCTTGGAAGTCGCTCGGACCGACACCACCGTGTCCGTCAGCCCGGCCTTGATCTTGCGGCCGCGGCCGTGCTCGCAAAACAAGAAAAAGACGTCCCCCAGGTGGTCCAGGGACATGCTGCCCGCCATGGCCTGCATGAACAGGTGCTCCGCCGATGCCTCGACGTCGCCGGCGCTCGGCACGCCGTCGCCCGAGGCTGACGCGCGCCGCGCCTCGATCACCCCCATCGTGGCGCTGCGGAGCAGCGGCCCTGAAGGCACTGGGGGGGCGCTCATGCTTCTGCGGGAAACAAACGGTGGTGCGAGTGTAGCGCCGGTGGTGACGAGACGCTGCGAGCATCCGCCAGCGACCGTGCCGGAGGCGTCACAGCAACCGCGCCCTGCCCAGACAAGAGAGCGCCCAAGGATCAGGAGCAGGGAGGAAGCTGACTTCAGCCCGGCCCCGCGCCCGGCGCCCGACACAGCGAGCCCTGAGCACAGCCAGGCTGCGCTGCGGGCCCCCGCCTGTCGCCGCGAGGGAAGCAGTGCGCACGCCAAGCCGAGCCAGAGCCAGCCCGCCAGCCGCCCCGACCCCCCGCCCCTCCACCCCCTCGGCAACGCGCGTACATAAACCAAGGGGCCGCACCGCGGCAAGCTCGCAGGGCGAAGCGCGCCCCGGCACGGCTGCAGTGCGCTCGCCTTCCAAAGGCGAGCAGTCGTTGCGCTCACAAGCTGCAGCTTGAGGACTTGTCCGGGACTGCGCCGGCGGTTCACGACGCGTGCGTCACTGAGACCGTGACGGGATCCTTCTCGCTTGGCCAGATGATGGGCGCGAGGGCCTGGCCGCGGCAAGGGCACTGCAGGGGGCGGAAGCCGTCCGGCAGCTTCGGTGCGGGACAGCGGACCGTGGCGCAAGTGTGCGCAGAGCTCTCCCGCCACTGGCAACCCTTGCAGCTGCGCGTGTCGCAGGTCCGCGCTGCTGCCGCCGGGCGGCGCGCATGGCCTCGCCCTCCGCGCAGCTCGCGCCCAAAGGCCTCCGTGCTCCGTGTGGCCGGGCTCAGAAACCGCCCCGGCCGGCCAGTGACCTGGCCGCAGCAGGGCGTCCGCAACGCCGACTTGTGCAGCGCCCACCGTCGCAATGCCGGCACGAGAGCAAACCCCGTTTGCGGCGCGCGGCGCCGCAACGCGAACGTGAATTTACGCCATGGAAGCACATGGCCACGTTGCTTGTACCGGACACACGGGGCGCGCGCGGGAATTTTCAGTGCTTTGAGGGCGGGCGAGGTTCGCATCTCAGAAATGGACGATCGCAAGCGCGCGAACAAAAGCCCCCCGACCCGCACGGCGAGGATGCGTGCAGAATTCGGTTTGGAGCTTCCGGCGATGGTGCGCTGCACAGGGAGCAGTCAAAGGAACAGCCGCCTCGGTCGACGCGGCGCTCGGTTCAATTGCGGCTCTGCCGATGGGGGTGTTGCGCGGGCACTTGCCCAAGGGAGCCTGGCGGAGCGTTTCTCCTGGCGCGAGGCGTGGCTGGACCCAGCCGGGGGGAAGGGGAAGGCGGTTCGCTCCCGTTGGCCCAGCCGCACTCTCTGCGAGGACGCCAGGCGCGGAGAGCATGTCGTCGTCATCGGACGATGACGATGTGGGAGCGCGTCTTGCCCGGTTCCGCAACTCGGTAGCAAGGCGCAGGCAGAGAGCGCCTGGCTACACCATTGTTATTTCAGATTCGGACAGCGAGGGCAGCACTGACGCAGGGGAGCCGGCCAAGCGGCGCCGCCCAGCAGCGGCGAATGACTGGGGCGCCTTGCTCGGGGCCTCTGCAGTCCGCCGCGCTCAGCAGCAGCGCGCGGGTGCCAGTGCCAGAAGGCCGCGCGGCCCTGCTCCAGAGACGGGGAGGGTGCCAGCGGCTCTTCCGCGCTCGCGTCCGACCGCGTGCCCTCCAGGCGTGGCAGTTGCCGCCTCGTTTGCTGACCTGCTGCGCGAGCACGCCCGCCCTGGCAGCACTGCGCCGTCAGACAGCGCACCCGTGCCCGATGGCAAGGCAGATCGCCAACCGCGGGTGCCGGGGCCGCCCGGTCAAGAGCCAAGCGAGGCGACGCCGCGCCAATCAGCAGGCGCTGGCAGTGGCGGAGAAGCAGGCAGCGGCAGCGGGGGCGATGGAGGCGGCAGTGACGGAGGCGGCAGCAAGGACTGCGCGCTGGCCGACGAGGACGACGACTTCCAAGCGGTCCCGGCGGCTCGGCTGCATGCCGGCGCCGGGGGCAGCCATTGTGCCTCCGGGCCAGCCACGAGCGCGCTGACCGCGGATGCAGGGCTCTGCGTGGGCACGGTGGGAGTGGTCAGTGCTGCGCTGGCCTTCAAAGGGAGCTCCGCGTCACGCCCCGCCGCGGCGCCGCGGAGCACGCGCGGAGCTGCAAGCCAGCCGGCCACTGCGACTGCAAGAGCCGCTGCGGCCGCATCCGCACCGTGGTGGCAGGAGTTTGGGCCGGCCTCGCTCGAGGACCTCGGGCTGGCTCTGCACAAGCGCAAGCTTGAGGAGCTGCGGCTTGCGGTGTCTGCGGCGCTGGACGCGATGCCCGCGCCGGGCACGGACGCCACAGTTCCTCTGCGGCTGGTGGTGGTGATCGGGCCGGCCGGGTGTGGGAAGAGCTCGGCTGTCAGGTTGCTGGCGGGGCAGCGGGGTGTCGCGCTGTCCGAGTGGGCGGACGACGGGTGGGTGGCAGCCTCAAGCAGGAAGCCGGGCTCAGGCTGGGGCAGAGCCGGGCATGCCAGCGTGGCTCGGGCAGACGAGGAGCGGGGCGGGTCGCCCGGCTGGGGTCGGGGCGGAGGCTGGGCCGGGGGCGCTGGCGGGGCTGCCACAGACTTTGCCGCATTTCTGGCAGCTGCGGGCCGTGCGCCGGCGCTCCGGCTGACGACAGGACGCGCCGCGGCCGGAGGTCGCTCTGGGGCGCAGCTCCACGGCTCTGCATACGGCAGGGACGGCGGGTCAGCTGGCCTGGGCAAGTCGCAACGCCGGCTGCTTCTCCTTGAAAGCCTGCCGCCGCAGCTCTCTGCCGAGGCGAGCGAGGCCATTCGCTCCGCCTTCGCGCACTTCCTGGGCTGTGCCCGCCACCCCTGTGTGCTGGTGCTGTCGCACGGGGACTCCCCGTTTGACCCGCCCTCCAGAACCGCTGCCACCCGCTTGCTCGGGCGGCGGGTGGCTGAGGACCCCGGCACGGCCTTCGTGACGCTGCCTGCTGTTCCCGACGGCCGCATGCGCGCCTGTCTGCGGCGGGTGGCCAACCTGGCTCGCGCCTCCGCACGGGGCGGCCGCGCGAGCTTTGCGGCGGCCGGCGAGGCGGTGGCCGACGCGGTGGAGAACGCGGTTCGCAGCGCGCACGGAGACCTGCGTCACGCAGTAGCCGCGCTGGAGCTTGCGCTAGGAAGGGCGAGGGTGCAGCGCCGCTTGCCGCAGGCGGCCAGCGGCCGAGCGTGGAGCCCGCCGCGCGGGGCCGGCGACGCGAGCGGGGCCGCGTCGGTCAGGTTGCGAGGCGGGCGCGGCAGGGGAAAGCAGGCCGTGCTGGGCGGGGACCCGCTGTCGCGAGACGAGGCCGTGGACTCCATCCGGGCAGTTGGCAGGCTGCTCTACGCGACGCGCGAAGGGACCGCCGGCCGGCGCGGGGGCCGGCTTCCGCTGCGCCACGACCTGGTGCGCGTGGCTGCCGAGTGCGCCATGGACGGGCCGATGCTCCTCGCCTTTGTGGCCGACGGGTATGTCAAGCGCCTCCCGCAGGAAGCGCATCGCTGCCTCGAACCCGGTGCCTCGAGAAGCGAGGAGCAGTGGTGGGCGAGCCTTGGGCCGAGACGCGGTGGCGGGGCGGCTCGCTCGGGTGCCGCGCGCTCCGGGTCGCCGTTCGTGGCTGGCGCGCTGGCAGACGCCTTGTCGCAGGCCGACGTGTTGCTGACCGCGGAGGCTGCGTCGCAAGGGCAGGGGGGCGGCGGGTGGCGTCGCGGAGCAGGCTCGCGCACGGACTCGGACGGTGCGACCGCGGGTCTGGCCGTGATGGCGCTCTCGGTAGCGGCGCTCAACCCTGACGCGGTCACTCCGCGGGGAGCCATCGCGCCAACGCGGCGCCCGCGCAGTCTGGACGCGGCACGGGAGGCGAAGGACGCGGCCGGCTGGGCGGGGGGGCGGCAGCTCACCCTGGGATTCGACCTGGACTCCCCGCTGCCACTGTTGGGGGAGCCGGCTGGCGTGCCCACAGGAAGCAGCGACAGAGGCAGCGGGGGCTCTGCCCGCCCCCGGTGGGGCACGGCGGCGCCGACTGCTGGCCGGGTGGAGCACAGCGCCCGGGAACAACTGATGGCCAAGGGACGCGGCGCGGAGCTGGTTGCGATGGCGCGAGCTGCCAGCATGGAGCTTCCCAACTGCATGCCATGGGCTTGCGACCGCCGGTCGCTTGTGCTGGACCGCGTGCCAGCCGCCGCGCGCATCCTCTCGTCGCTGGCGGCGCGCCCGTCCGCCCGCCCTGGGCAGTCGCTCGCAAGGCCGCCTCGGGCCAAGGCTCAGCAAACGCAGCATCTCCCTCCCGTGGCCAGGGCGGCGTCCACCGACTCGGGGCGGGCCACCCCTTCCAGCGTGATCATGGCGGAGGCGGAGGAGACGAACGACGAGGACGACAGCGCCGCCTGGCTGGCACTGGCCCAGGCAGAAGAGGCGGAGGCGTGTGGCGGCGCTGCCGCAGAGCCACCAACTCACGCCGTGTCGCCCGCGCACGATGCGGCGCTCACGTCCGGACTGTCTGCCAGCGCCGACGACGAAGAGTGGCTCGCATTCGCCGCAGACCTCGAAGCGCGAACGAGCCCCGTGGCTCCCCGGCCCCGCCGGTCCCCGTGTGGAAAACCGCTTTTCAAGGCGGGCGCGTCGACGTCGGTCCGTCACTCTCTCCAGTTCCTGTCGCTGCGCGCTGCGGCGATTTGCTTGGCCGTGGGGGCTGGGTACAGGGGCTCCGGCGGCTTTGCCGGCAGCGCGGCACCGTTCAAGGAGGTCCAGGGGGCGGCCGCATTTCCTCTTGCGGTCCATCACGCTGTAGTGCCGTTTGAGACCCGCGTCGCAATGGCACGCGCTGCCATCCTCTCCAGCAGGCTGCTGGCCCGGCCAGCGCCGACCCAGCCCCCATCTGCGCTTGCCCCCAGCTCTGACGCGCCGCTCATGGAGGAGGCGGTGCTGGCAGCGGCAAGGAGTGGCCGCGTACGCCCACAGCGTCATGCCGATCCGGCGCCGCCGACTCCTGCTGCGCCTCAGCCCAAGGATGCCAGCGGGCTATTTAGTGGAATGGGGTTCTTGGCGGGCGGCGGGCTCCATCCCGCGCCGCCTGCGGCTCGACACGAAAGTTTCGCCGACGGCAGCGACGCCTCGGACGACATCGAAGAAGGCTGACTCCGGTGCCGCCTGTTCTGGCCCCAGACGTCCTTGGCCGAGCGCGCGCTCCTCGTGGCTGCTTGCTGTGTGTGAGCGATCCTGGTGCGCGTGCGCGTACGCGTGTCGGGCAGCGGCGCGTGGGAAGACGGCGCGTGTTGGAGCCGGGCGCGGGCGTTGCCATGTGTGGGCGGGACACGAAGCGCGCCCGACGTCCGCACGGCAAGCGAGGAAGCGAGCGTGCCGAAACGCGTGCGATGACGAGAGCTTATGAGAGAGAGAGAGAGAGAGAGAGGGAGAGTTTGGGGGGGGGCTGGCGAAGCGATCGAAGGGAACAGGACAGTGTCAAGCCTGCGCCGAAGCGCTCACTCGATCTCGATCTCGGCACCGATCTCCTTGAGCTTGGCCATGAGCTCCTCGGCCTCCTCCTTCTTGATGTCCTTCTTGATGGCGGCAGGGGCCGACTCAACGAGCTCCTTGGCCTCCTTGAGGCCGAGGCCGGTGATGGCGCGCACCTCCTTGATCACCTTGATCTTGGCCTTGGCGTCGTAACCCTTGAGCATGACGTCAAAGGCGGTCTTCTCCACCACGGGGGCAGCCTCTTCGGCATCGCCACCGCCGCCGCCGCCACCGCCGCCGCCGCCCATCATCATGCCGCCGCCGCCGCCGCCGCCGCCCATGGACATGAGCATGTCGGCGTCAACGCCGAGCTTCTCCTTGAGGCTCTCCGTGAGCATCACGACCTGAAGCAGGCTCAGGCTGGCGATGCGGTCGGCGAGGGCGTCGATTTCGGGGTCGGACGGCTTGGTGGCCATGGGGTCGCCAAGGGAGAACTGAGCGTCGGCCTCCTCGGCGGCCTCCTTGAGCGGCTTGGGCTGCGCGCCGAGCTCGTCCTCGGCAGAGCGCACGGGGGCGGACACGTGGGCCCAGCGGCCCTGCTGCATGCGGGCAAAGGCGCCCGCGCGGGGGCGCACGGCGAAGGCCGCGGCGCGAGCGCCGACCATGGCCTCGGCGCAAGGCACCGAGGACGCGAGCCGCGCGGAGCTGCGCGGCATCCAAGACAGGGGCAGGACACGCAAGCAGGGCGAAGCTATTAGCACAGCTGGGCCGCACGCACCGGGCGGGAGGCCGGGGACGGCGAGCAGCTCGGGGCGGGCGGACGCGGCAGCGCGCAAGGATTGAGGGCGGCGGCAGCCGTCCAGCCTTGCCGCTGCTTCGCGGGCCGCAGTCCCGGACACCGAGCCAGCGGCCGCCCGATCGGTCGGCGACAGCAGGGAAAGGCGCGACGCCTTCCCCCCCAGGCGGCGGGCGCCTTGCGGGGCGGGCGCGGACCGGGAGGAGGGGTGAGCAAGCGGGAGCCTGACTGCCGGCCGCCAGGCTCGACGAGCAGCGGCGCCGGCCAGCAGAAGACGCCCGCAGGCCCCGCCAGAGCCGGACTCCCGCGCCCTTCAGCGCCCATGGCTGCGCAACAAGTGGCGCTCCCCACCGCAGCCCGGCGGGCCGCCGCAGGGGCAGGCCGCCTCGCGGGCCGGGGCGGGCGCGGCGACGGCGCGCTCTTCGCCCTTGAGCCCTGCCGACGCCGATCGCCGTGGCATGCCTGGGGCGCGGCGCCGCTCCGGCGCCCCGCGCGCCCCAGGGCGCGGAAGCTCCCGTGTTCGTCGCGGTGGCGGCAGCCGCGCGCGCAGGGGCAGCGCACGGGGGCGGGCCCGGGCGGCGCGCGATGCCAGCAGACGCTTGCTGGGCCTGGCCGCTGCTCGCCGCGCGCAGCTCACCGGGAGACGCGGGAGGCGATGGCGGCGACGGCCATGTCTCAGAAGGAGCGACGGAGCTGTGAGGCCCGGGCTGGCGCCGCAGGCAGACCCGAGTTGTGGCGCAGGGGCGCGCGGGCGACGGCGCTCGCGAGCCAGCCCCTCGCGAGCGGGTCGGCAGAGGCGGGGCGCGTTTCTCAACTCAGTGCCCTGCCGGGGCAGATTTGGAGGCCGCGGCATCGCCGCGCGCGCACCCCCGCGACCGAGCAAGGGGGCTCGCTGGCGCAGCGGCGGGTCGGCGCGCCATGTGGTCGGCAATTTTCTTGCTGGACATGAAGGGGAAGATCCTCATCTCCCGCAACTACCGCGGGGACGTCTCGCGGCTGGCTGCCTTGCGGTGAGGGAGCGGGCAGAGTCCCGTGCGCTCCCGGCGCCAGCGCTGGCCGCTCCCCGGAGCGCCGATGCGCGCCCGCGCGCCCCAGCCATGCCTCCGGTCGTGCTGCGGAGCAGGCGGCCCACGCGGAGCCGCTTCCGAGTCTGCTGGCGCCAGCGCTGGCACGCTGGCATTTCCGAGCAGATTGCCGCGCCCCCTGCTCGCCCCGCGGCGGGCGGCGAGAGAGCCCGGACGGGGGCTCGTCAGCAACGCCGCTGGGTGTAGCCCGCCGAGTCTCCGTGCTGCCTCGAGCCGCAGGTTCTCCCGAATGGTCCAGGAAAGCGACGCCGCCGACTTGAAGCCCGTGTTCACGATTGAGGGCATCACCTACGCGTTCATTGCGCACCGCAACGTGTACATGCTGGCAGTGACGCGCCACAACTGCAACGTGACCATGGCCTTGTACTTTTTGCACTGCCTGCGAAACGTGCTGTGCACCTACCTCGGCGAGCTGGAGGAGGAGTCCATCCGGGACAATTTCGTGATCATCTACGAGCTGCTGGACGAGACCATGGACTTCGGCTACCCGCAAATTACAGACGCGGCCGTGAGTTCGAGGCTTGCACCGCTGCCCTGCGCATGCCGGCGCGGTAGCACCCGCATGTGTCCGCGGCGGGATTCTCGTTGCCTTGGCCAAGCCCCGCTGGCCTGCGCGTCTCTCCCGCTTGCCGCCACGCCCGCCCTTGTGCAGATTTTGATGAAGTACATCCGAACGGACGCGCACAAGCTGGCCAGCAAGCGTGGCGGAGGCGCGGCGGCGGCCATTGCCCCTCCCGACGCCGTGACCAATGCGGTCAGCTGGCGTGACGAGGGCATCGTGCACAAGCGGAACGAGGTATTCCTCGACGTCGTGGAGAAGGGTGAGCAGCGGTGCGCGGCCGCGCAGGCCCCTGCTGTTCCGGCCGCACGAAGGCGGCCCTGCAGCCCCATTCCCTCCGCCGCAGCTCGCCGAAAGCCAACTCTCCCATCTGTCCTGCCTGCCTGCCTGCCTGCCTGCCTGCCTGCCTGCCTTCCTCCCTGCAGTGCACATGCTCATCTCCGGATCGGGCGCCGTGCTCTCCTCCGCCATCGAGGGCGCAGTGGAGATGCGCACCTTCCTGACCGGCATGCCGGACCTCAAGCTGGGCCTGAACGACCGCGCGATGCTCGAGGCGGCAGGCAAGGCCTCCCGCGGCAAGAGCGTGGAGCTGGAGGACGTCAAGTTCCACCAGTGCGTCCGCCTCACGGACTACGAGCGGGACAAGACCATCTCCTTCGTGCCCCCCGACGGCGCCTTCACGCTCATGCGCTACCGCGTGAGCACGCCCCTGCGCCCCGTCATCGAGACCCGGGCCACCGTGACCAAGCACTCGCGCTCCCGCCTCGAGTACTCGGTCACAGCCAAGGCGCGATTCAAGACGCGCTCCACGGCGACCAACGTGGAGATCATCATTCCCGTGCCCGCCGACGTGGACTCGCCCGTGTTCCAGGCCGTGGCCGGGCACAAGGTCACGTATGTCCCGGAGATCAACTGCTTCAAGTGGGTGATCAAGGCCATGCCGGGCGGCGCCACTGTGCGGATGCGAGCCCAGTTCGGCCTGCCCTCGGTGGAGGCCGACGAGGACGACGAGGAGGGCTGGCGCAAGCCCATCAGCGTGAGGTTCGAGATCCCCTACTTCACCGTGTCGGGCCTGGGCGTGCGGTACCTGCGCGTGCTGGAGAAGAGCGGCTACTCCGCGCAGCCATGGGTTCGCTACATCACCCGCAACGGCGACTATCAGATCCGCATGACCTAGGACGTTTGCTGCCTGTGTCGCCACCGGCTCCCAAAGCCGCGCCCCTCGCCAGTCACTGGTGCCGCGCCGGACGGGGAGTGCATCTGCAGTGCGTGAACGGGGCGACTGTGCCCGCCCCGCCCATCCCCCATAGTCGACCCAGCCTTGCCCCGCGCGCGCAAGGCAGCCGACCGGCAGTGCATACACGCGCGTGCCGTTCCCCGGCCACTCGTGCCGAGGCGCGCTGCGAGGGCTTGGATCCGGACGCGGCCCCGGTCCGGCGCGAGCGCCCATGGACCCACCTCCAGTTGCAGATGTCAACCGTTCACTCCCACTCAGAGACATTCAAACGCATTTTGGGGGGACGCGATTCAGCCCCCTCTCGCGCCCTCTTGACGCGTCACTTCTCAAGCGCCGCCGAGCACGCCGCCGATGACTCCGCTCACAATGAGGAGCACAACCACGGCGATGATTGCGAAGCAGCACATGCGGCGCCTCGCCGCCCGCATGCTGTTCAGCCCCTTCTCGAGCGAGCGCTCGCCTTGCTTCACTGCGAGCACGACAGCGAAGGGGGGGGGGGGTTGCCCAGGCGCGACCGAGAGCAGATTGCTGCGGCACTGGCGCAATCTGCGCGGCGCAGGGGGGCGCGCGCGCCCTCCGACCCAGTTGCTCGCAGACGGAGCCCCGCCCTCACCATAGTCGTTTGCCATGTCAACGTTGCCCACAATGCTCTGGATGGTCTCGCTGCGTGCCTCCACGAGCTCGGCGATCTCAGCGGCCATCTTCGAGACCTCCTCAATGTCCCGGAGCAACTCCTTCATCTCCTGCGAGAGGGAGGCCGAGGCACAGAGGCGAGTCGCGACACAGCGGGCTTGTATGGTTTTGTGGCTGGGCGAGCGGTCCGCCGCGAGGAGGGCGGCATGCGCCGCAGGCAGCGGGAAGCGGGGCCGACGCACCATGCTCTTCTCCTGGGCCTGCACGTACGCAGAGCGCACGCTGCCGTGCGTGGTGCGCGTGATGGCCTTGGTGATCAGGTCGGGGTCGCGCTCCCACTCGTCGCGGAGCTCCTCGTCCGAGGACTGCGCGGGAACGTGGTGCCGAGAGCGAAGCAGCAGCGGAGGCGGTGGGCCAGGGGGGGTCAGTGCCAGGACTGCGCGCGCGTGGGAGCGAGCGCCGTGCTGTAGGAGGGAAGGGAGCGTCTCGACCGCGCGTGCGGCGGGGCTCACGATGTGGTCAAACTGTTTCATCATTCGCGCCTGCGACACCATGCGGCCCACAGCCACGTCCTTGAATGCCATCTTCGCCTGCTGGCTGGCGCTCGTCGCGGCGATGAAGCGCTGTAGCAAGGCCTTGTAGCGAGGGAGGCACACTCTCGCCGTGATGGCAGAGGCCCCGCCCTGGCTCTCCATGGCGGCGGCCTTGGTTTTCATGCCCGACAGGATGCCCTTGGCTGTGCGCAGGGCCTTGTGCGATTCGGCAACGAGCCGCTTCGCCTCAGCCTCGAGCTCTGCGAGCGCACACGCGGGGGCGCGCGGTCAATGTGGCAAGTGCCCAGCGCATTGCAGGAAGCCGAACGGGAACTTGCCTCAGCTCTCGGCCTGCGCGCTGCGGGTGCCCTCGCGCAGCGCCCTCGGCCCGCGGCCGGCAAGCAAACACAGGCTCACTGGCGCCGTCCGAGCGCTCCGTCGAAATATCCAGCCCGCGCGTGAGCTCTTTCATGCGCTTGGTGGCTCGGCTGCGACGAGGCGAGCCAAGCACAAAACACGCCGGCAAGCCCCGTGGCAAAGGGCCGCGAGCGCGCGCGCGAGCCGTGCCGCCACGACAGCACAGTGGGGCGAAGCTGCCCGGAATGCCCACCGGGAGAGCGCCGCTCAGGGCAGGAGCCCGCCGGGCGGTGCCGCGACTTGCCGTGCAAGCGCGCCCCTTCCGGGCGAGCAGGCGGGCCCCGCTGCAGGACGCCTGTCCGCCGCGGCGGAGCAACGCGGCGCGCGCCGCGCCGGGGCGCGCCAGCTCCGGCCGGGGCGCAGCACTCACTCCGTGGTGTCGAGCTGAGCCCCGACGCGATCGCAGTATGTATCAAACTCCTTGATCTGCTCGCTGTTCAGCCTGCGCCGGGCGCGTGGGGCAGGGGCCACGAGCGGCGGCGCGGAAGCGACGGAGCGGGCGACAGCAGTGGCAGGCAGCCGCGCCGCCGCGGGGCGCAGGGCCTGGCAGGCCAGGGGCAGCGGTGGCGCGGCCGGCTGGCGCTCCCGGCGCAGCGGCAAGCCGCCGGAGCGGCAACGCGCGCGCGCGCAGCTCACTCGAGGGAGGCCGCGCCCCCCGCGGCACCGGCGGACGCCATGCGCGACGAACTTGCACTTGTGTGCGAAGCCGCGGCAGGGAGGCCTGGGAGCTGCTCCACCGGGCCCGGGAAGGTCGCGGTGCCGGGCAACCGAGTGCAGTGGCGGGCGGGAGGGCGGCCGAGTTGGGCGCCTATTCGATACGGGCTCTCGCAACTCAGCGGCCCAATCTCGCCGGCACTCTGCACAAAAACGCTCGAGGTAGGATTCTGTTGCACTCCCCAGCCACAGAGGCGTCTCCGATGGCTGCCGCCAAGCCAGTAGCCGGAACCACCAACTGGACGCGCGATGGCACTGGGTTCACGTGGGACCTGAGCAAGGAGCAGTCCGAGGTGAGGGCGGTGTGAAGCGTTTCTTGCCACTGTTCGGGTGCGTCCGACCCGCCGCCGTGGGCCGCGTGCTTCTGCAAGCGCCAGCGCCCCAGGGACGTGCGCGGCGTGTGTGTACCTGAAGGGTGGCCAGCCCGGGCAGGGGCAAGGGGGGCATGCATTCCTGCAGGCGGCGCAGTGCGCGAGCGCTTCGCCGCCATCCAGCGCGTCAGCGGGCTGGTGACGGCATCCGGCGCGCGCCGGGCGCGCGCCCCCCTGCCCCTCCCTGGGACAGTCCGAACGCGCGACTCGCGGGGCGGGGGCCGGGCACGGGCAGGCGGCGCTGGACCGAGGCCTGGCGGCGCCAGGGTGTGCGTGGTGGGCGCGGCGAGCGGAGGAGGCGCGATGGCGGGCTGGCTTCCTCGGCGGGGTTCTCGCAGCTTCAAGCGGCGGCCGCCCCGTCCGCTCAGCCCGCCCCCGAGCCTTTCCCGCCGCCGCGCGCCCACGCCTGCCGCCGCCGAGCCGCCGCCCCGGAGGCCCTTTGCGGCCACCGCAGCTGCACGGCGTCTCGCCTCCGGGAGGGGAGCCGCGAAGGGCGGCCGCGCAAGCAACCTGGATTGCGCGCGAACGCAATGGCCGCTCGTGTGCCCGCAGATCCTCGACAAGTTCATTGTGGACGCAAAGGACCACCTGGAGAGGATCAAGTTCCCCCATGAGCCCCTGCGCGAGGCCGGGGCCCGCTTCCTGCGCGCCCGCAAGTACGACGCGGCCGCCGCCATGGCGATGGCCGAAGCCAGCCACAAGTGGCGGGACGAGGCAAAGCTCGAGGACCACGCCACCGTGCCCACCGAGGAGCTGCTCGGGTGCCCCGTCGACGAGCTCAACGCCTTCTACCCGAACGTGTACCTCCCGGTGCTGGACTCGCACTTCCGGCCTGTGTACATGGAGCGGACGGGCCGCATCGACGTCCCAGCGCTCATGTGCTCCACTGGCCAGGAGGGCCTGCTCGCCTGGCACAAGAAGCAGCTGGTGACCACGACGCCCCTCAAGCTCGCGAATGCTACCAAGGCTCGCACAGACGGCCGCGTGGTGAACAGCTCCACGACGATCATGGACATGGAGGGCTTCACCATGGGCATGCTCATGGGCGCCACCAAGGAGTACCTGGGCAAGATCACCTCCATGGACTCGGTGAGCCTTGCACCCGCAGCGAGTGCCGCGGTGGACCGCCGTTTAGGCTCCGGCGTGCGCGCATCCGCCCGCTGCTGGCCCCCTCCTCCTCGCTCCTCCCGACAGCCTACGCCCTGCGCGTGTTTGCCCGTGCACCCCGCCCGCTGCGCAGGACAACTTCCCGGAGACGCTCGGTACCACGCTGCTCATCAACACGCCCACCATCTTTTCGGTGGCCTGGGGCATCATCAAGGGCTTCATCGACCCGCGCACGCAGGCCAAGGTCAAGGTGGGCGCGCGCCGGCTCCCCTCCTTCCCGCATCCCACGCCGTAGCGCCCCGCGCCGTAGCGCCCCGCGCCGTAGCGCCCCGCGCCGTAGCGCCCCGTGCCTCCTTCCTGCCCGGGAGACCGTTCTTCTTGCTCGATGCTGCGCGAGCGTATCGCGCCACCGCGGCGCAAGCCACTGAGCGCGTCCGTGCCTGAGTCCTCCCGAGCCCCTCCCGCCCGCAGGTGCTCGGCACCAACTACCACGAGGCCCTCACGGAGCTCATGGGCGGCCCGGACAAGGTCCCCGTGGAGTACGGGGGAACCCTCGTCGTCCCCGGCATCTTTGCGTCCACGCTCAACACCAAGGCGGTGCACGCGGGCAAGAAGCACAGCGTGGCGATCCGCTGCTCTGCCGGCCAAGGCATGCGCGTGCGCTGGATCTCCGACCCGGCCGACATTGAGTTCACCGTCGTGGCCATCACCGGGGGCGCGGACAAGCTCTCGGCCGTCGTGCTCGACCCGGCCAAGCACGCGGAGGAGAGCGGCGCCACCGTGGTCTACCCCAAGCAGGCCCACCCCAACTCCAAGACGGTCACCGTGCAGTGCCGCGTGGAGGCTGCCGACGTCAAGGAGGAAACCGTGTTTGTGGCGACTTGGGACAACTCGGCTGGCTGGAACCAGCGCATTGTGCGGTTCTTCGCGGGAACCCTCCCCACCGAGGCGGAGGCCGCAGACGCGTACGCCCAGGAGCTCGAGGAGCACGGCATCCCCACCGAGCAGGCCGTCAAGGCGCTGCGCGAGCGCGGCTACGCCGCCAAGGCGAGCGAGGTGGAGGCGGCCGCGGCTGGCGCCTCCGCCGAGTCCAGCAGTGCAGATTCCGGCGCCGGCGCCGCGGCTGCAGCGTCTGCCGCGGCCACTGCGGCGGAGTGACCTGCTGTGTGCGTGCCGCGCAGGCAGCTTGCTGCTGTGCTCTGAGTGGCGATATTGCAACAGCGATTTGAGTTTCCGATCCGCGCGCCCAGCCGACCACTCAGCCCTCCACGCGGGCAGCCCGCGCCAAACGCACGCCAACTGCGGCTTGCCGATGATGGCCAAGCTTGGCCCTGCGACTCGCTGCGGCCCCAGTCTCGGCCGGGCGCGGAACTCGCGCGGCCACGCGCGAGCGCTCGAGCCGTCGAGCGCCACGGGGCTCTGCTGTGCCAGCGATCGACGAAGGCCAGCCTGGCGCCGGGTCAGCGGCACCTCGTTCTCTCCCGAGTGCAAGCCGTCATGTCCAAGAAGGCAGCTGACCCTCTCGCCTTCGTGAAGGACCTCGCCGCTGGTGGCGGTGAGTCCCGCCAGGGGCGCGCTGGGCGAAGGGCAGGGGCGCGGCCCTTGGTTTGTCTGTTGCGCGCCGGAAGTGAGCAGCGGGCCACATCCTCCCGTGATCGCCTCGCTTCGACCCTCTCTCCGCAGTGGCCGGCGGTATCTCCAAGACCGTGGTCGCCCCCATCGAGCGCGTCAAGCTCCTCCTCCAGGTAAGGCAGCTGGATCGGGCTCGCAGGCGCCTCGTGGGAGGCGTGCGTGCCGGCGCGGTTCTTCGCCGCCAGGCCGTCCGGCTCGAGCTCTGGCTTCGGTCGCGCGTCCTCTGTCCCTCCCCGCGGGTCCGCAGGTCCAGGATGCCGCCAAGAACATCCCCAAGGAAAAGCGCTACAAGGGTGAGACTGCGTCACGCGGGTCACCGCCTAGGACGAGGGCGGCCAAGGGCGCGAGCGCCCGGCGTCGCCAAACTTTCGCGGCCTGGCACGAGACGTCGAGATTCCGCGTGGCATCTCGCATCCGCCCGGCCCCCACCCCCGCCCGGCGGCCGTGGTTCCGGGCCTTGTCGGCACTGCTGCGGCTCGTTGCGAGCCCCCCATGCTTGCCTAGGCACGGAGAAGCCGACCTGGACGGGGGGCGTCAGGGGCCGCACAAGCGAGTCGCCCCGCGCAAAACTTGTCCTTGTTGAACCGACTCTGGCAAACGCCCCGCCTCGCCAGGCCCAACCCCGCTTGTGTCTCCGCCCCCGTTTCTTTTTTCGCGCTATGCGCAGGCATCGTCGACGCCTTCGTCCGCATCCCCGCCGAGCAGGGCATGTCCGCCCTGTGGCGCGGCAACCTCGCCAACGTGATCCGTTACTTCCCCACCCAGGCCCTGAACTTCGCGTTCAAGGACACCTACAAGAAGATCTTCCTCGGCGGCGTGGACAAGAACACCCAGTTCTGGCGCTTCTTCCTCGGCAACCTCGCCTCCGGTGGCGCTGCCGGTGGCACCTCGCTGCTCTTCGTGTACCCCCTCGACTTCGCCCGTACCCGCCTTGCCGCCGACATCGGCAAGTCCGGCGCCGAGCGCGAGTTCAACGGCCTTGGCGACTGCCTCGTCAAGATCTTCAAGAGCGACGGCATGCTCGGCCTGTACCAGGGCTTCGGCGTGTCGCTCGGTGGCATCATCGTGTACCGCGCTGCCTTCTTCGGTGGCTTCGACACCGCCAAGGGCATGCTCTTCAAGGACCCCAAGAACGCCCCCATCTGGGCTTCTTGGCTCGTGGCCCAGACTGTGACCACCGTCGCCGGCATCATCTCCTACCCCTTCGACACCGTGCGTCGTCGGATGATGATGCAGTCCGGTGTGGAGGCCTCGGAGCGCAAGTACCGTAGCACCGCCCACTGCTGGAAGACCATCGCCGCCGAGGAGGGCGCCGGTGCCTTCTTCAAGGGTGCCTTCTCCAACGTGCTCCGTGGCACCGGTGGCGCCATTGTGCTCGTCATGTACGACGAGCTCCAGAAGCTCATGCACAACTAGACGTGTCTGGCGTCCCAGCGTCGTAGCGGCCCGTCGCCGCATCGACCAGGAGGGCCCGCGTTGCTTTTCCCACGGGACCTTTGACAGGAGGGATCGCGGCTTCGCTCGGAAGCCGCGCGCTCCCCTGGTCTTGGGGTGTGGGGAGCTCGGGCTGGCTGCTGCACAGGAGTCTGGATCGTCCCGTCCACGACACTCTCTCGGGCGCCTAGGCTTTCGTCTGGGTGAGGCGCACGTCTCCCGCAGCTTCCGAACAACGAGGAAAAAACCAATGCCAGGCGCCACCCGAGTCTCACACAAACGAACACAGCTTGGGCTGACGGCACCCAGCGGCAGAGCCGAGCCACGGCTCGCGCGATGGACAGCACCTTCGCATCGCGCGCTCTGATACACGCGGGGAAGGGGGGTGGCGAGCATGCACCGCAGAGTGGTCCTGATTCCAGGCCTGCTGTGCACCGAGGCTGTGTGGGCGCGCCAGGCGGAGGCGCTGGCGAGGGGCAGCCCGGCGGTGGGAAGCAGGCCAGCTGTGCCGCCAGCGGCCGTGACCGTCGTGAACGTGGCTGCCGGCTCTTGGACCTCGATGGAAGGGCTTGCCTTGTCCATCTTGCGGGAGGTCCCAGGGGACGAGCGGTTCAGCGTTGCGGGGCTCAGCATGGGCGGGTACGCGGCCTTGGCACTGCTGCGCGCGGCGCCTGAGCGCGTCGAGCGCCTCGCGCTTGTCAGCTCGCAGGCGAGGGGCGACTCTGCGCAGACGCGCAGCCGCCGCGAGGCGCTCATGGCCATGGCCCGCTCCGAGGGCGCTCTTGACGGTGTGATGGAGCTCCAGGCGCCGCTGCTTCTTGCGCCTGGCCTGGGGTCGGACTCGTGAGGCCCCGCTCCCCACGCAACAGCCTCAGGCAATGCGTCGGCAAGTTGAATGGGCTACGCGCTCCCGGGCTGGCTCGTGCCCGGACCTGTGGGCCGTTGCGATCCGCTGAAGCCCTCGTGCGCCGCCGCGTTCTGTCTCCGCCGTGCGCAGCGAGCTTGCCAAGGACCCTGGGTCAGCCCTCTCCACTGTCCTGGAGATGGCCCAGTCGACTGGCATCGCTGACTTTTGCAGGCAACAAGTCGCCATCGCTGGACGGCGCGACCAGCGCGATTTGCTCCCTCGGGTGCGAGTGCCGTCGCTCGTCCTGTGCGGGCGGCAAGACGCGCTCATCCCCTTCGCGGTCCACCAGCAGGTGGCAGCAGCGCTAGCGAGCAGCCCCGGTCTCGAACCTGACGCGCTCAGCCCCGTTACCAAGCCCCCAGCCTCTCGAGGCGGCACCTCTGCCGAAGCCCCCGCCAGAGCCAACGCCGGTGGCGCTGCTGCCGCCGCTGCCGACGCCGGTGCTGCCGACGCCCCAGGGACGGCTGGGGAGCGGAGCACGCTCATGCTGCGCGTGCTGGAGGAGTGCGGGCACCTCCCGACGATTGAGCGGCCGGACGAGACAACGCAGGCGCTGTTCGACTGGCTGGCGCTCCCGACGGCGGATGGGCCCACAGCCCTGCTCCCCTGAGCGACGAGCCGATCTGGCCGGGTGTGCCGTGGCCGTGGCGGCTGTTGTGCTGGCGTGTGCAGTGCTGAGCCAAGGGCTCTTATGTGCCGCGCCGACTGCGACCCCGGCGCGCGTAGACGCGCGGCTGCTCTCTCGTCCGCCAGTCAGCCAGCCAGGCTGCCAGCCTGCTGCGCGCGCACACAAAGAGGCGGAGGGCGGGCACGTACACAGCGGGAGCATGCGGCGTCGCAAACACGCAGAGCATGCGAGCCCTCTGTCTGCAGCGACAGGAGCGAGCGGCGGAGCTAGGCCATGCGCGCGGTCGCTGCTCGGGGCAGCCTCTCTACCTCGGAGGCGAGGCAGAATCGGCAGCCGATGGTGGGAATGTCGCTCTCAAGCTCGCGCGACTGGATGCCGCACGCTTCCCCGATGCGCCGGGCGCCGAGGGACGGCAGCGCGCTGACCAGGACGCCCCCCTCAACGGGCTCGAAGAAGCACACGATGGGGCGCTTTCCTGCGAAGAGCTCCTTCACCAGCCCCGCCGGCAGCGCTGCGCACGTCCTGTCGAGCACGTGCTGCTCCAGCGTGGCCACGGTCACGGTTGGCAGGGTGATCTTGACCCTGTTCAGGCGGCCCGGCACCTGCGCCAGCCTCGACCCCTCAAGCGCCACAGGCATGATGCGGAACGGAGCAAAGGGCCGTGCTGAGCTTGAATCGGCCGAGGGCCGCGGTCGCTCGGCCGCCGCCGCCCTCGCCGCTGTCGCCGCCGTCGCCGCCGTCGCCGCCGTCGCCGCAGCTTGATCGGCGGGCACCTGCCCTTTCTGCGATCCCGCTGCCTTGGCGACAGTGGCGGGCCGCTTGGCCGCGCTCTCGGCAGCGCCGTCGCCGGCTCGTGGGCGCTTGGGCGCCGTCCTCGCGCGGCTGGCGCTCGCGCCAGGGAGCGAAGCCGCCTCGGGGGCCGACGACGACTTTCGCAGCTGGCCGGCCGAGGACGGCGTGTCCGGGAAGGGCGAGGGCATCGGGGAGGGGACGGACGTCGCGATGGCGGCGGCGTTGGCGGAGAAGCTGCGGCTGAAGTCCTCGAGCCTCCGCTCCTCCTCGGCCTCGTAGACGTCCAGATCGGGGTACAGCATGCCAATGAGGCCGTCAAACGCCTTGTCGGGGCGGGTGCTCCGGCGAGACGGGATGCTCTCGCGGCAAAAGGGGCAGCAGTGCGATGCCCGGACAGCGCGCTCGATGCACCGCCGGCAGAACCGATGCATGCACTGCGACGCAGAGCAAAGGGGCAGAGGCCGAGCGACCGCCCCGCCGTTGTTCTACTGCAAGGCGGTATGCGGCAAGGCCGACGCTGCAGGCGCGCGAGCACGTCGGGAAGGCGCGAGCTCATTCGGCCTCACCTGCATCACCACGTGGGTGTGCTTCAGAACATCGCGGCAAATGGGGCACCGCAGTTCGTCATCTAGCTTGCCCAGCTGGATCGTCACCTCCCGGCCCTCCGGCTGCGACAAGAGGAGGGCGAACAGGACAGGAGCCGACGCATCGCCGAAGCTCGTGGGTCGCGCGCAGCCAACCCGCTCTACGTCTGCGGGATCGCCGGCCAACCGAGGCGCCCGTCGCCACCGGCGGTCCCGCGGCTGCGCTCCCTCTGCGGCCCGTCGAGGAGGCGGTCGCCGGAGGCGGCAGAAGCGCAGTCATCGCGGTCGCTCTGCGGCTCACCAGCGGCCGGGGCTTTCGCTGGAGCGCCACCGACGAGAGCCTCGCGAAGGCTTCCTCGTACGGGGTGGCCTTGTGAGCCTTGTGCATGCCTGGTCGGCGTCTCGCACGTGTGCCGGCGCGCTGGGCCGCTCTTGCAGGCACTTGCTCGCTCTGCCAGCCGGTGCTGTGGCTGGGGTCGCCAAGCCGAGCCGTGGCGCTGGCTCCGCCGTCGCCTCGCTGGGCGCAACTGCCGCCCATTTTGGTGCGTGCTTCGAGAGTCAAACGAGCCTGGCAGTGTGCGGCCGGGAACCAACAGAGCGGTCGCCCTGCAGCGGGTTGCAACCGAGGTGCAAGCGCGATTCAATCGCTTGCAACACGGGCGTTCGGACCATTCTCCCCCCCAAAGCCGCCGACGGACAAGGCTGAGTGAGTGAGGCGGGGGGGGGGGCTAATCCGTGCAGGCTGGAGGCAGGCCGGGGGCGACAGCAATGGCCCCTGTGCTCACGCATCGTTTCGCTTCGGAGACGAGCAGCTTGCGGCTAGGAGGCCTCGCGCGTGCGCCTGGTCGCTGCCAGCTGTCGCGGAGTTTCGGTGACAACCTGGAACGCGACGGGCGGCGCCGTGGGCACCCGCTTGCCGTGCAAAGGATGCCTGGGCAGGCGGTGTTGCTTTTCGCATTCGGCGCAAACTGTTCTGGCAGCGCCGGCTGACGAGGCGCTCCCCCGCGCGCGGCGCCTTCAGGTCGAGGGGTGGGATGCTGTCACACCAACGCGTCGCGCGGGAGGGCCTGGGGAGAGCGCGTGCGTGCCGTGGCGAACCGAATGTGCGGAGCGCAAGGCTGCATGCGAGAAGCAAAACATCAGCGCAGATCGTCGTTGCTCCGAGTTGGAGCCGGCGCCACTGCCTTTGAAGCGCCCGAATGCTCGGCGACGGCGCTGCGCGCTGTGGACGATGCAAGAAGCCGACCGGCGGGCACTCTGGCCCCGCGGGCGCACTGGCCATGGTCGCTTGGCCCCTGGCCGGCCGGTTGCAGCTGGGGTCCCTGGCGCAACACACGTGCAAACAGTGCCCCGCACGACGGGACGCCCGGCAGGTGCACGCACGCGCCAGCCTCAAGTCCAAGAGCTGAGCGACATTGCCGAGCGCGCGCTCTCGCGTCCGCCTCGAGGCCCCAAGCCCCGAGGGATCGCGCGGGCTCGGCGCTGGGCGGTCCGCTTCTGGTGAGCGGCGCGCTCTGCGCGTGCGGTACAGTCGGCCCGCAGGCGCCGCTGCACTCTCTCAACACTGGCAAGCTGAGCTCATCAAGCCGAATCGCCCGTGATGGACATGATGCCGCCAGGAGAATCCCTGCGCGTCTTGGCAGGCGGCGCGGGGCCGCCTGAGCACGCGCAAGGCGGCGGCAGGTTTGTTCTCCTGGCTGAGCCGATTGCCGTCGCGACTGGTGCACGAACAGTGAGACCTGACCGCTGCTCCCCCGTCCCGCCGGCCCTCTCCCGCGCCCTGCGGCCGCTTGCGCCGGCCTCGGCCGCGACGGCACGCGCCCGCCGCGCCTGCGAGCAGGGGCTCGGCCTCGCCGGTGCTCGGCAGCCGCAGCGTCCCGTTCCCGGGCTATTTCGGGAGGCGCGGGGGTGCTGCGTTCGTTCCAGACGAAAGCACTCCCGCGCGAGGGAAGCGCGCTCGCCGTGCCGCAGCGCCGGGCGCGCCTGGCCCCCGGTGGTCTCCATGCGGGCCCCAGCGAGCGCAGCGCACAGGCCGGCGTGGGCGCCGGCCTCAGCGAAGTCGCGACCGACCCAAAGCGCTGACGACGAGCTTCAGTCTCGCAACCATCAGCGCCAGCGGCTGAACGTGTCTGCCCAGCCCCTCCGCCGGCGGCCTCCGCCGCCCCCCGGACTGCCGCCCGCCCCGAGGCCTGCCCCGCCGCATTGCAATCGCGCTTGGGGCCCTCGCTCGCCGCGCGCCGCCGCCACCCCGCCCGCCCTCGCCTCGCTTGGCGCTCCCGCTGCTGTTTCCGTTCAGGACTGTTCTCTGCTGGACCGCTCCACCGGCGAGGAGCGACCCGTTGTGGTCACAAACGCGAGCGTGCGGTCGCAAGGGCTGGTTGCTGCGCTTGCGGCGGCGGCGGCCGTGGAGGCCGTGGACCAGGGGCTCATCGGAGGCGAATGCTTCCGCGGCACGTCGCGCTGCACGGCCATGGCGCCGGTGTCGGTCCTGGGCGCTGCCCAGACTGCAACAGCCCCGGGAAAGAGGGCAGGCGCCCCCGCCGCAGCTCCCGGCCGCCTGCTCGTCGTCGCCCACCGCGCCTCGGCCCAGACCCTGGACTCCCTGCTCGTGCACGGACTGGCGGCAACAGTCCCCATCCCTTCGGACGTGCTTTATGCCGTCTGCGCGTCGCTTGTCAGGACCATCGCGGCTTGCCACAAGAGCGGCGTCGCGCACTGCGGCCTGAGCCTGGACGCCCTGCGCGTTGTGCCCAGCGGCGCAGTGTCAGTCGACTGCTGGGCGCTCGGGCGCGCGCCTAGCATCCCGCAGCGCAAATCCTCGAGCAGCAGAAAGCCCTGGTACAGGCGCGTGGCCGAGCATGCGCGGCACCCCAGCCCGGAGGTTATGCTTCAGGACTGGCACAGCAAAAACCATGCGCCCGCATCCACCCGGCGCCTTGACGCGGCTCCCACTCCCGCGGCGGGCGCCGGCGCCTTCTCGCCTGAGTGGTCGCCTCGGGCGCCGTCGGCTGCCGCCGCCGGCCCAGGCCACCACGGCCCCGCCCGCATGGACTGCACCTCGTCTTCGTCATCGTCATCGTCATCGTCCTCGGAGTCGGCGTTGTTTGCGGAGCCGCTGTCGGCCGACTCGTCAGACTCGGGCGCTTCGCTGCCCGCCTGCGCTGAGACGGGCACCTTCGGCGCCAGCGGCGCGCCAGGGCGCCAGAGCCATTTCCCCTCCGCATCCTCCTCGTCGTCCGCCCCAGTCTCCCCGTCTGGGTCGTGGCTCCGGCCTTCGTTTGCGGTATCGGGAGGCACGGCCGTCCGCGACGCGGCCACCGCGCCGCCAGCAGCCACATGCCCGCCCGCCCCTCGCGAGGACCTGACCGACGCCTACGCGCTGGGGTGCACCCTCATGTCCCTTCTCACCCATGCCTCAGCGAGGGACGCGTCACACGCGCACCGCATTGTGCCCCCCCGGCGGCCCTGCCACGCTCGCGGCAGCGCTGCGGCGCCCACCAGGCCTGCGCGGGCGAGGCGGAGCAGTGACCTGGCGGGGCCTGGGGGCGCCCTTGCTCGCGGCCCGTCGTCGTCGTCGTCGTCTTCTTCGTCGTCGTCGTCATACGGCGCTCGGGCCCGCCATATGAGCGATGCTGGCGCAGCAGGGCTGAGCGACCCCGCGTCGCCGCCGCACGACGCGCTCGACGGCGCGGCCGCCTGCGGGCCCCGGAGCGGACGCGACGAGCCGCTGTGGTACCTGCGCTGCCTTGGCCCTGCCCCGCTGGAGTGCCGCGAGCGGCTGCTTGAGAGCGGCACATCGGGAGGCAGCGGCCTGCTGGAGCTGCGCGGCCTCGTCACAGCGCTCTGCCACCACGACCCCGCAGAGCGCCTCACGCCCCTGCAGCTGATGGCGGACCAGCACAACTACCGCCGCATGGTGGAGGGGCCGCAGGGCTGCGCCGGCGCTGCCGCGGGCGCCAGCCCAAGCGAGTGGCCGCAGTGGCGCCGCAACGCCGCCGCAGCCATGATGGCGGGCCTGGACTCCAACAGGGTCCCGATCGCGCAGAGGTGGCTCGCAGCCAGACTTCAGGAGCGGGTGTCCAACGCGGCCCCGGCAGGCAGGGCCGTCGCCCGTGCCTCGGCCGGGCGCACCCCGCCGGCGAGGGCGCGGGCTTCGTCCCGCAGCCCCCCTCCCATGGTGGAGCTGCCGCCGCTCTCCGGGTCCGCAGGCCCTGCCAGGTCATCGACGCCGCGGCCCTCGCCCCCGCGCCATCACGTCGCCGCACCCGGCCTGGCGGCGTCCGGGTTCAGCCCTCCCACGCACGCCGCGTACCACGGCGGGTCCCTCGCGGCCCAGTCGCTGCGCCTCCAGGAAAGGGGTGCGCCGTGCGGCGCCGGCTTCCCCTTCCCGTGAGCTGCACCGACCCCGCAGTCCCGTCACTGGGACGCACCGGCGCCGCTCCCGCCGTCCCCGAGCGCTGCGCCTCGTCGATCAGCCGCCCGCACGAGACCAAGTGCGCTTCCGTGCGGCCAGGCATTCTTGGTATCTCTATTTGGTTCCCGTCGCGCGTCTGGCAGCGACGTGCCTGTTGTCATCGTGCCCAGTTGCTCCTCGTGTTTTGTGCCGCTGCGCGTGCGACTCGGCCCCGCGCAGCGCCAGCCAACTATTTTGCTCGGCCAGCCGCCGCGCCCTGGCCGCCCCATCAGACAACGAACGCCAAACCCAGCCAGTCTCGAGCGACCATCACTCGAACACCGCGTCGCCGAACAGGCCTCGCCGGTCGCGTTCGGCGGCAACCCCGGCTCTGCTGCTCCCGATGTCCGGCCCCCCCTCCCCGCCCGTGCCCACCACTGCAGCGGGCCGCGCTGGCCTCGCTGGCACAATGAGCGCGACATCGCTTGCAACGCGGGCAGCCGTGCGCCTGGATGCCGCTGGAAACATGGAGGTCGACGGCGTGGCTTTTTTGGGCAACATTGGGCGTGGATCGTACGGCGAGGTCGTTGTCGGCCGGGACTCCAAGAATGACGGCCAGCTCGTGGTGAGCCCCGAGAGGCGCGGAAGCGGGGGCGCTCGGCCTGGGAAGCGGCGCCTTCGGGGCGCTGCGGCTGGGAGGTAGCGCCAGACTTGCCGTTCCGCGCACCGCGGCCCGGCTGCGGCTGCGGCAGAATCGTGAAGGGTCGGCGTCCCGCGCCCCCGCAACAGAGGCCTTGGCAGCGCGCCTCAGCAGCCCTACCCGGTTTGGCCTGGCCATTTGTTGGCTCGGCTGGTTGTGCGTGCGCGGGCCTGCCCGACTTGCGAGCCCGCGATTCGGCTGCAACCCGCTTTGCCTGTCGCGCAGGCCATCAAGTGCATGTCCCGCACCCAGCTGGCCAAGGCCGCGGCGGGAACGGGGTTTAGGAAGCGAGCGCCGCGCGCCGCGGTGGCCGAGTCCCTCGCCCTCTCCGTCCTGGGCAGCGCTTGCAAACAAATCCCGACGCTGTTCCGCACGATCGAGGATCCGCGCGTCGACGACATTTTCTTCGGTGCGACCGCCCGCGCGTCGCGACGCCCTCAGCCACGCTTCGCGCTCGGCAGCCCTTCTGGGTCCGCGGCGAAGTGCTGCGGCCTCTGGTCCGGCCCCGCTCAGCCTGCGCGTGACGAGCCGCAACCTCCGCCTCCCCAGCTCCCCGCGCCGACGAATCCCGCGACTGTCCCCCCCTCCCCCCAATCGCCGCCTCCCACCACGCCGCAGTGATGGAGCTGGCCGACGCCGGCGCGTGCATGACCCTCCACCCCAGCGGGGGCGCGTTCACCTCTCGCTGCGGGACGCGAATCATTGAGTCGGAGTGCGCGCCGGCCGCCGACGCCGGCGGCCGCGACCCGCCTAGCCCAGTGAAGCTTCGCGTCTTCGACGAGGCCGACGTCGCGCACATCGCTGCGGACGTCCTCGCCGCGCTCAACGCAGCCCACTCGTGCGGGTTCGCCCACCGCGACGTGTCGCCCGCGAACATCCTCCTCCGGTCCGACGGGACGGCGATGCTGGCCGACTTTGGCGTGTGCGCCAGCGCTCGGGTGGACATCACCAAGGCCGCAGAGGAGGCGGCGGCAGACGTGGATATCGATTGCGACGAGGCAGAGGACGAGGGCGCCGAGGCGGCGGGCGACGCCTCCCCCCTGCCCATCGCAGCGAGCGGCGCCGCCCCGGGCGGCGCGTCTTCGGGCACCAGAAAAGATCGGTTCGGACCCTTCCCACCAAAGCCGGGAACCAAGCCCCCGCTTCCAGAGACACCCGCGGGCGCGGCTTGGGGCCGCGGACGGGCGAGCAGCGCCACCGCAGCGGCAGTGCACGCGGCAGCAGCTGCAGCAGGCGCCGGCCCTGCTTCCGGGGAGGGCAGCGCCGCCCCCGGAGCGTCTGCAGGGGAGGCCGCCGATGCGTCGGGCGCGGCAGAGGCAGCGAGCGCCTACGAGCCCGTGTGGGTGACGGACATGGCAGGTCCGTTTGCCTTCCAGCCGCCGGAGGCATGCGGGGCGGCTCCCAGCGCAGCCTGCGCCGACGGCGACCACAGCGCTGCCGACGCCGCCGCCGCCACTGCCGCCGCCTCAGGCGCCGGTGCTAGCGGTGAAGCCGCCGCCGCCGCCGACGACGACGACGACAAGCGCCTCGTTGGCGGAGCAACTCAGTCCGCTCGGCCGGAGGGTGCCCACGACGCAAAGGCGGCCGACATGTGGATGCTGGGGTGCGCGCTTCACTGCCTGCTCACTGGGCGACAGCCCTTTGCGTCGCCGCTCGACGGGCCGGTGGCCACGTTTGACGCAATTGCCGCCCTGGCAGCCGAGGGTGCAGCGCCGTACGCTGCTCCTGAGGGCGTCGGAGCGGATACCGCGGCGTTCCTGGCTGCGCTGCTGCAGCCGGACCCGCGGAGGCGGCCGACCCCCGCTGCAGCGGCAGCCATGCCCTTTGTCGCGGCGGGCGCCTCCACTCCCCGCCGTGTCGTGGAGCCCGTTGACGTCGCCTCGCTCCCTCCGGTTGCGTCCGCCACGCTGGCGTACCTCAAGAGCCAGCGCGCCCTCGGCGGCGACTCGGGGCGCGGTGGCAGCATGCGTGTGAGGCGCGACTCGACGCCCATGCCCCCCCCGGACTTGCCGCCTGAGGGCGAAGAGGACGACGAGGACGGTCCGCCGCGTGCGGTTGACGCCGACGAGCCCTTGTGGGAGGGCTGGCTGCAGAAGCGCGGGCGCATTCGCAAGAGCTGGCAGCCCCGCTACTTCTTCATCAAGTTCAGGCGAGTGTACTACTTCAAGGCGGCACCGCCCCCGGGGCGGCCCCTCGACGGCTTCACGCCTCAGGAGCTGGAGCGCGCAGCGACGGGCTCCATGTCCCTCGTGGACGTCCAAGATGTGGGCCGATGCCCCAAGCCGGGGAAGCCCCTGCGCTTCAGCGTGACGGCCGGCGGAAGGACTCTCTTCCTCATGCCAGTTGACCACGGGGCCGACGCCGGTGCGCAAGGCGAAGTGGTGATGCAGCGGTGGATGCTTGCGTTCGATAGCCTGCGCGAGGACGATGATTCCTCCGACGACGGCGAGGGCGTGGAGGTGGCCTAATGCGCGCGGCTCGGGCATGGGCCCCTTGCGCACTGCGTTGAAGGGCAAAAGTGCTGCCCCGGCGAGGCACGAGCGCACGCCCCAACTTGCAATGGCAATGAGTTTGATTGTGTCGTCATGTGATTGATTGTCAGGCGCCGCACTGGGCGCACCTGTTGCGTTTCCCGCGGAACCTGGGAAGTACATTTGCCCTTTCGCGGGTGCGGGCCGCGTGGAGCGAGGCTGCTGCGCCCGCTGAAATCGCTCGCGATTGCAAGACACGCACGCTGACGCACCAGTCAGTCCAGCGCATCCACGGCACTGCCAGGCTGCTCGGGCGCCCCTCGCCGAGACGCCCCGCCGCCCCTTGCGCCAGCGCGCGAGGAGCTGCCCGTGGCACTGCCAATGTTGTACCGCTGCCGCTGGAAGGTCCGCCAGTCGGCTGACGCGAGCGGGCGCCGCTGCGCTGCCAGGTCTCCGAAGGCACGCGCTCCCGGCCCCGCGCCTCGCGAGTCGGCCGCAGAGCGCTGGAACCGCGGGTCAAACGAAGTGACTCGCAGGTACACAGCGTCCGCGATGTCGGGGCGAGTTGCGATCCAGTGCTCGAGGGCGGCCTCGACTGCTGCAGCCGCCTTGTGGGGCGGGATGCCGCCAGCCACCTCTTGCGCCCGCCGCCCCGCCAGTGTGACGCCCCCCTCGGGCTTGATGGGGTACGCTGAGGCCAGGCTTCGCTCCAGCTCCAGGCGCGGCATCTTCACCAGCTGCCCGATTCGCGTGAACCCTCCCCGGCCGAGAGCCCGAACCCAAGGCCGCGCCATGGCCTCCGCCACCGCAAGCCGCTCGCGCACCAGCATTCGCTGCTTCTGGGCGGCAGCGGCCTCGGCCTCTGCCACCCTTGCCGCGTGGTCGGCCGCCTCGTCGCCCGAGGGGAGCCGGGAGCCTGCGCCCCCCGCCCTGGCCAGCACGCCGGCCGCCGCGGCCGCCTCGTACGCCACTAGCTGCCGCAAGAAGAGGTCGTATGGCACCACCACCTTGGCCCGCTCCGCCTCGCTGCGGTTTCGCCCTGCCCTGTAGTCCACCATCTGGGTGAGCGTGGGCATGGGGAGCGGCATGCGCAGCGCAGCCTGCAGGCAGGCTGGGTCCACGGGCGCCTCGAGCGAATCCACGGCTGAGAGCGTGTTGACCGACGCGTGAAGGCGGTTGAGCATCGAAACCATGGTGCCCTCGATCTCCCCAGCTGAGATGGATTCGCCAGCCATGGGCGTCGCCGAGGTGCCCACCAGCCGGGACGCCTCGGCCAGCGCTTGGCCCACGCTCGGCGCATCGCCGCCGCGGTCGCCGGAGCCGGAGCTCGAGACACCGGCAGCCGCGTCCCCTCGGCGCAAGGCAGCCAGCGCCCGCTGCGTGGCCTCCGCCGCGATGGCCCGGGCCTTGCCCCGCTCCGCCGCCAGCTCCACCCGCCTGCGGTCCCGCCGGGAGTGGTCTTGCGCCGCGCGCCGAATGCCCTGCGCCGTCAGCGCCTCGTCCCGCTCCAGCACCTCGAAGCCAGCCGGCAGCTCGATTTCATCCGCCCCAAGCCGCGTGCCGGTCTGGTCGCGGTCGGCCCCAAACGACGATGCGCCCCTGCCGCGCGACTGCGGACCCGCGCGGGCCCCGTGTGGGGCCGCCTTTCCGGCCCCGGCCGCCGCCGCCGCCGCCACCGCCCTTCCTGCCCGCGTGTACGCTGCTGGCACGGTGCCCGAGGGGTTCGAAGGCGTCAGCAGCGTGGCGCCGCTCCGCGCCTTGGCTCGCATCGCGGCGTCCCCACGGTCGTCCTCGGCAGCGTACTCCGTGGCTTCGCCGTACTGCCCGAACAGACCCGTCTCCGCGTAGATGACGCTGGCCGCGGCGCCAGTGCGGCCCGCGCCCCACCTGGTCATGGCAGCGCCGTCACCCGCCTTGCGCTCCTCCGCGCCGCCCTGGCCCGCTATACCGTGCACCGGAACCGCAACGGGCGCCCCCGCGGCAGAGCTCCTGGTCACGAAGAGCGCAGCTGGAGCGCCCGCCGCCTTCCTGCCAGCCCTGCCGCGAAGGGCGGGACGCTTCGCGGCCAGCAGGCCCGAGCCGGGCGTGCCTGCCGCGGCGGCCGACCAGTACGGCAGCGTTGACGACGACGCCTCAGGCGGCGCACCGAGGCCCGCCGCACCAATCCCGCTCCCCTCCTCCTCCTCCTCCTCCTCCTCCTCCTCCTCATCCTCCTCCTCGTGCTCGCGCTCGTGCGGGCTGCCATCCGACGAGTCCCGGGATCGGCGGCGCCCGCCGGTGCCGCTCGCGTGGGCCGACCCCCGATCCGCAGCCCTTCCCGGCCGCTGCGGCTTCCTCCGGCGGGCGCCGCCACGCCTGATCGCCAGCTCCCCCGACGCTGCCCCGGCCGCAGCTCCGAACGGCCTGTCCGCTCCCGCAACTGCCGCCTCCGTCCCAGCGCCCCCAACCGCAGCTCGCCCCGGCCCGAACAGCGGGGGCGGCATTGGCGCCGCGCGGCTGGCAAACTTGGCCCGCACCGCCGAGGGCGTGACCATCTGCTCTGCGACGGCCATCACGCGCACCAGGCGGTGGATGGCCCCCACCAGCACGGGGTCAATTCCGGACCCTTCCAGGTCCACAGTCAGCACGTCCCTGACGCAACGGACACCCTGCCTGTGCAGAGCCGCCACAGCGGGGGCGGCAATCTTCCTGGCTTCGTTCTCCCAGCGCACTTTGAGGAGGGAGGGCGGGAGGTCGGCGAAGACGCGCGCCGCCTCCTCGCCGGTGCCTGTGCGGTCAAAATCTGCCGCGATGCGAACGCGGCTGCCGGGCCGGCGGTGCGGCGGCGCTGCGGCCGCTCCCATGAGCGAGCCCCTGGCAGCTGCTGCCTCTGCAGCTTGCGCGGTTTCGCGGGAAAGGGGCACTCCGTTGTCCGCGCACCACGTGAGCACGCCCGAGGGGATGGGGACCACGCGAAGCGCGGCGTGCAGGACGAGCGCGTCGTAGGGCCCGTCCAGGCCGCGAACGTCGCGGAGGAGGGACAGGGCGGGGGGGCGCCCCATGGAGCGGCTGGCGAGGAGGTCCTCGAGCGATGCGGCGTCGCCCCGCGATGCGGCGGATGTCTCCCCGTTGCCCTGCGGGCCGCCGCCTTCCGCGCCAGGAGCAGCAGGGCCGAACGGAACGATCGCCATCGTGTTGCCGCCGGGTGTCGCGGCGGGGCCGGCGCCTGCCCCTGCGGCAAGCCGAGGCGTCGTGACCCCGTTGCCCGCGTCGCGCGCGGCGCCAGAGTCCCCGTCGCCTCCGTCGGCATCCCCGCCGGTTTGCGTGGGTGCGGAGGCGTCTCCCTGAAGGATGAGCGCGCTCTTCAGCCTGAGCGACTCGACCGCCGAGCGACGCGTCGCCTCGAGGGAGCGGGTTGCTCCTTCAGGCCCGCCCCACAGACTCTCCCCCGCGTGAAGCGACGCTGCTGTTGACTGCGGCGGGGGCGCCACGGACCCGTCGGAAAAGCGAAACTTGCTGTTCGACGCCGTCGTTGAGCCGGCGCCGCCAGGCGGCCCCTCGCCGCCTCCGCCGCCGCCAACGCCGCGGCTTGACGAGGACCCGGGCCTGGCGCCGACTGCGCTGTCGCCCGCACTCGCACCCTGGCCTGCGGGCGGCGAGAGCAGCGTGAGCGGGGGCAGCGTCCCGGCGGAACGCAGAGCGGTGGGAAGCTCCGTGCTTGCTCCCTGCAGGGCCGCGCCCCCGCTGAGAGTGGGGGGCTGGAAGCCCTCCCCCGGCGCCGGCGAGGCGCTCCCGCCGGCGCTGCCGCCCCTGCGCCTGGACTGCCCCGCGGTCCCGGCCGGCGGCGACCCTCTGGACACCGAGCGCGCGGGGGGCGCCCCGTGACCCGCGCGGCGGGTGGGCGTGCGAGTGCGTCTGGACCCGCTGCTGGCGTCGCTTGCACGCGGTCGATGGTCCCCGCTGCCCCGGCCAGACGATCCGCTGCGAGCCGCCCCGCGCCCGCCAGCGCCCGCGGCCCTGGCCGGGGAGGGCGCGACGGCCGAGGGCAGGACGAAGCCGGCGCTGCGAGCCGCGTCGTCCTCGGCGGCGGATTGCCAACGGGAGTCGGTGCCGCTGCCCGCGGGGGGCAGGTCGGGGAGCGAGAGCGACGCAGCGGCCGCCGGCGCGTTGCGGCCGTGGCGTCGACCGGCCTTACCCGCGCCGCGTGACCCTCTCGACAGCTGTCGGAGCGACGCTGAGGCCGACCCGGTGGTCTGGATAAACGCGTCCGGGTCGGCGCCGGGCGGGAGACCCAAGCCTTCTCTGGCTCTGCCGCGACGCGTCCGCTCTGCCAGAAAGCTGGATGACGTGTCGTCCAGCAGGAAGTGCTGACCGGGGGTTCTGGAGCGGCCGCCCGGACCTGCCGCCGCGGAGCGGAGCGAGGCCCGCCCTGCCGAGCCGAACGGCGGCGACGACGACCGGCCGCCCCGGCGGCCGCCCACAGCGCCGTGTCCGGCCCCGCTTGGCGCGTCCGCGGCGGAGCGGGGCGCAAGCGGCAGCAGCGCGCTCCCGGTCAGGGCCATGGCGGCGGACAGAGTCCCGGTGCCGCCGCCGGCACCGAGAAACCGCCGGGAGGACTCCGCGCCAGGGCCCGGGACCCCGTCGCCGCCCTGTCCCGCACGCAGGTACATCCTCTCCATAAGCGCCAGTCGCAGGTCCTCCTCGCCCAGCGTGACGTCGCCGCCCGGCCGCCGCAGCAGCGACGCACTCTGGGCGCTCCGCCCCCCGTCTACGCCGCTGAGCGGCGCCGGCAGCGCCCTCGTCCGGCGCGTGCCGCCGCTGCCGCTGCCGCTGCGGCCGCCGCCCGCCCCGCCGCCCCGCACCGCCATCCACTCGTCCCAGTCCCTCGCCTCCTGGCCTTCGCGCAGCTGGACCATTTGCGCCACAAAGGCCGACGCTTGCCGCTGCTCCTGGTCGCGCTCCGCGTCGTGCCGCTCGAAGTCGCGCGAAACCGCCGCAAGCAGGCCCCACACGTCGCCACCCGCGAGGAATGCGTTGGCCAGCGCGCGCGCCCGCGGGTGCGCCACGTAGCCCTGCTGCCGCCGCATGTAGGCCTCCCTGCGGGCGAAGAAGCCCCTCACGATGCGCTGCACCGTCGTGGCCGCGAACTGGCGTTTGGCCTCCCGCCGCGCCCGGGCTGCCACCAGGCGCGCCTGGCGCCGCTCCGCCCACTCCTCCTTCTCGCGGGCGGCAGCGGCGAAGGTCTCGTGCTTGCGCGCGCGAGCCAGCCGTCCCTTCCACGCGGCCTGGATTCGCTCCGCCGCCTGGTTCGCCACGCGGAAGTCCTCGAGCTGCCTCACGCGGGCAAACCAGAGGCGCGTTCGGTGGCCCCGTGCGAGCGCCTGGATCGCAGTTGCGGCGAGGTGGCGGCGCCTCGCGATGGCCCGCGGGACGGTGTAGCGGCGCGCGACGTAGCCCCAGTATGCTGCCTGAATGGCCACTGCCGCGGCCTGCATCGTGAGGAAGTAGCGCCTCTCTGCGGCGCGCAGGCGGCCCAGGCGGCCCCTCGCGATGCGGACGATGGCGGCGCCGGCCACCTCCTGCCGCTTGGCCGTGATGGCGGCGTGGGTGCGACGCAGCGCGCGCACGCCGGCCATGCACTCCTGCACGATCGGCGGCACCGTGGCGAGCACCTGGTGGATGCGAACGCGCTGCGGGTGGCCGTGGATCAGCGCCGTGTCGAAGAACACGTCCTCGCCAGCGCCCAGCGCTAGCTCGAGCGGGTCGTTGGCCTGCGACGGCCGGGTGGCCCAGGGGGAACACACAGGGGCAGCGAGGAGCTGGCTGGGGAACGCCGGGCCAGACAGGGAGTCCCTCAGGTGCACGGTCGAGCAGCAGGACCAGTGGCCTGGAACGCCAGCGACGCTTGCCAAGCTCGCGCGCCCTCACGCGCCCCATTCCCCCCGGCGCCTCGGCGGGGACGCAGGGAGGGGGGCGAAGGGTGCGGGCACCAAGCCGAGTCTCACTTGAAGCAGCAGCGAGTTGAGCTGCTCGAGCCGCGACTCCGCGTTGCGAAAATCGTGGTCGACGGCCTTGAAGGCATCCTGCAGCGCCCACAGCTGCCGCCGCAGCGTGCGCATGGGCTGGGACAGAGTCTCCGCGTGGTATGGCATGAGCTCCGCGGACCGAACGAGCCACCGGATCTGGTTGGGCTTGCCCTCGTGCACGATGAGGGCGCGGCTGAAGCGCGCATCCCCCTCTGTGTAATTGCCCGCTGCGCCGCCCCAGCTCAGCGGGACACCCGTCGGCTCGTCCGTCTCGTCATCTGCAACACGACCGAGGATCGCACCGGCACGAGGGGCGGGCGCTTGGTGACAACTGTCGCTCGTGGCTCCCGCCAGCTCGCGGGCGGCTAGCGGAGCGTTGCGCCGCGTTTCCGGGCTTGCGGCCGTGCCGGCCCTCCCAGGGAGCAGCCAGCGAAGCCCAAGGCACACCCCGGCCTCCCTACAGTCGCACACTGCCCTCCTCCACGCCGCTCAGGCAGCAGGCCTCACTCTGGAAGTACACATCGAACGGCGGGAGCCGCGAGTCGGCCGGGAGCTTGCGCCGCTTGGGCGTCGAGGCCGCCATTGGCCCCGAGGCGCTCACTGCCGCCACCCGAAGGCACCCCTCCGATGCGCGCGCAGCTTGACTGGCCCCAGGTGCCGCGGCGCCTCGACGGTCGCCCAGGGGCGCTGCGATGCTGGGAGCCCATTTGCCGAGAGTCTGGGCTCTGCCGGTGGTTGCAACCACAGCAGCGCGTGGGCGCCCGGGCCGCTGCACGCGCGACCGAAGTCGCTCTCCTCCTGCCCCCCGGGTTTGTGAGCCTCAAAACTGGTGCATGCTGCGGAGGTGACCGGGGCTGCGGTTCGCCCAGGCGCAGTTTCTGTGCCGCACATGCTTGGTGCTGCTGCTCTGGAGCAGTGCAGCGACCCGGCAAGGCGTGAATCGTTGCTTGCCGCCCAGCCAGTCAGGGACTTGGTCTCAGCATGTGTGTGTGGCCACGGCGGCCGGCGAGCGGGCTTGCGAGCCGGACGCAACTCGGCGCTCAGCCGGCAGAGCCGGTTTGCTTGCCCGCGTGCAGAGAAGCGGCGGCCCTGCGCAAAACGCTCGCCGCGCTGGCCCGCGCTGCCAGTCTCAGGCGACCCCTCTCGAGGGCACTCGCCGGCTCCCAAGGCAGCTCGGCTGCTCACGAGAGAGGCTTGCTTCATGGCCGCTGCAATGCTCCGCTCCAGGCTGTCGGCCTGCGCCGCCAGGGCCGTGACCGCCCGGGCGCCAGCCGCTATGGCGTCGCCCATGCACTCGCTTGCGGGCATTGACGTCGCCACGGTGCTGGCGGCCCCGGCTCTTCCGGAGCGTGGCCTGCGCGCGGCGTCGGGCGCCGAGCCGCAGGCGCCCCTTCAGGCCCGCCCTGGCTTTGTGCTCCCGCCTGCGGCCGAGCCGGCCAGCATCGGCGACGACGGTGAGCACCGCACGCGCGACTGCATTGTCTTGCGCCTGGCTTGCTCCTGGCCCCGCGGGCAGGGCCGGGCTCCTCGCCTCGCCCCCAGCCCGGCCTCGAGCGCGGCCCTGGTCGTCCTCGCGGGCAGTCGCCACAGGCTTGGGTGCCGCACCAGCCGGCGCCCAGTTCTGCCCGCCTCCCCCCGCTCCTCCCCTCGCCCCCCCGCGCCTCGCTTTCCGCGCAACCCTCCCGCCTGCTTGCAACTGGCCACCCTTGCGCCTGCTATGCCTCCCTGGTCCCGCGCGCAGGCATGGAGGAGAGCGACGAGCTGAACTTCGGCAGCGACAGCATCGGCAACACCTACCAGCCCAGCGTGAAGCGCCGGAAGCGCCGCTACGGGTACCTGCACCGCCTCCGCTCCACGCTCGGCCGCAAGATCGTTAACCGCCGGCGGAGCAAGGGCCGCCGCGACATCGCGGCGTGAGCCGCACGCTGGCCAACTCCCCGCGGGTCCTCACTCCGAACGGGACTGTTTGTCTCCTCGTGTTGCGAGGAAGCATGCGTGTGCAGCGATGTGCGGGGTGCCTGGGGCAACGCTGTGCGAGCATTCCGGCGCCCGAGGACACGCGAAGGTTCAGGCTGTCCGGGCCGCGATGGCCGCACGCACACAAGCACGACAAGCACAGCAGCCTCTTGAAAGGCCGGATAGCAGTCACAGTGCGCATCGTCATGCCCTGGCAGGATCAGTGTTGCTCCCGCTGATGCTGGGCACAGAAGCGTCGGCGGGCGCAGCTGGGCCGACCCCCGTGGCGGCCGAGCCCGCCGTGCCGCCGGTGCCCGCTCTCGACCTGGCGGCTTGCGAGCCGGGCTCCTCCCTCGCCAGGTCCTCGGCCGCCGCCCTGAGCCCCTCCGCTCGATGGGTGTGCCCGGCCGCCTCGGCCCTGAGTGCGCCGAGCTGGTAAGCAAAGAGCGTGGCCTTCCGCGGCGACGGGCCGTCCTGCGACCGACGCCACACGCGCACGTGGCCGTCGCTGTCCGCCAGCAGGTCGGCGCGCGCGCCCGCCGCAGTCACGAACCAGTCCACGCGCAGCGCTCCCCTGCCCGCGTGCGGCCGCGCTCCGTCCCGCCGCAGCGGCTTGGTCGCGGCGGGCTGCTCCAGCAGCGAGCGCCCTCGCCGCGCCTCGCGCATGGACTCTGTGCGCACCGGGAGGCTGGCGGCGTGCGGGGGCAGGAGCGGTGACCCTGCCCCCTTGCTGCCGTCGTCGTCCTGCCCGCCCTCTTCCCCTGCGTCCTGCGCTGTGTTGGTTTGCGTCGGCCGCGCCGGGGACCCACCGCCGTGCTGCGCAGCGGCTCTTCGGGGCCCCGCGGTCACCTCCGCGCTGAGGGGGCTCTTGGGCTGCCACCCCGACGTCTTGCCAGAGGCCGTCGTTCCCACGCCCTCGTCAGGCGGCGGCGTGCTGACTAGCTGCCCTGCGGCAGCCAGCACCGTGGCCCCCGCGCCAGGCCGGAGGTCCCCTGCCCTGGGAGTCATTGTGGCTTCCCAGGCGTGGTGGCTTGACTGCCCTGAGCCGGACCGCACCGTGAGGTGTGCGGGTGGGGCGCCGGGAGCTGCCGAAGCAGCAGCAGCAGCGGCGGCGGCGGCGGCGGCGGCGGTGCCTGCCGCGGCCGACGCTCTTGCCGGGGCAGGAGGGAGCGCCTGCGCCAGGTGGCCGTCCAGGGGGGGCGCGAGCCGCTGGGACCCCGGGCGGGACGGGGGAAGCACCGCCATGGCCGACGCGCGCCGGAGGATGCGACGCCGCCGGCCGCCATGCCCGCCGCCACTGTCGTTCCTGCCGGGAGCAGCAATGGAAAGGCCGGGCGCAGCCTGCGCGCTCTTCGAGGCGCTGATCCCTGGGGGCTGCTGGTCCGCCATAGGCCGCAGGCTCGGCGACGACCTGGAGGACGGCAGACGGCCGTGGCGCCCGGCAGAGTCAGCAGCAGGGGCAGCAAGGGCGCCCGCGGTCGACCCGGCCTCTAGATCTGGCCGGCGGGGCTGGATCTTCTCGGCGGCTGCCAGCGGGGGCTTGCGCGAGGCGGCTGCTCCTGCTGCGCGGGTGGGCGCGACGAGCTTTGGCACCGCAGGAGCCGGCCCGGCGGGCTTGCGCGCCGTGCTGGCCGCTGGCGCCGAGAGCGCCGGCGTTGCAGGGCTGGAGGTGCCTGCCCCTGTCCGCGCATCGCTCTTGGCATCCTCCTCCTCGTCAGCGTCCTTGAAGAGCTGGGCGCGCATGCCGCCCATCTTGCGCGTGGACAACACGTACACGCCGAACAGCACGACCTGCGGGGAGGGGGCGGGGGAGCCACGGATAGCGGACATGCACGCTCGGCGGCGGGTGGGCAGAGCCGCAGTTGCGACACAACGCATCGGCCGGGGACACACGCCGGGGAGCAGGACGGCAGAGCGGCATGGGGGCGCGACGGCACGACTCACCAGCACAGAGATGGGGAACATTATGAGGTTCACGGTGCTGAGCCCGTTGAGCTCCTGAAAGTATGCGACGCCTCCCAGGACCGACACCGCGATGTAGGTGCCCTGGAACACCGGCACAACAAACGCCGCGTCGAAGAAGCGGAGGGCGTGGGCGAGCCACATCTGCTGCACGACGATGAAGAAGACGAGGGCGAGCAGGAAGAGATACGGCGCCGGCTGGTCGAGCTGGGAGTCGCCGCCGGCGGTCGTCTTGATCGTCTCGGCCACGCTCTTGGCAAAGAGCACGGTCTGCGCGCCAAGGGTCCCTGCCAGGACGGAGACGGAGACTGGGTGCCACTGGGCGTAGGGCTCGTAGGCGCTGGGCGGGTCGACGACGTGCTGGGAGCTGGTCGGGGACGCAGCGGGGGACCCCTCCTCCGAGGAACTGTCGCCGGCGGCATCCTTGGCTTCAGGGGCAGCTGAGGAGGCGCCGGCGCCGGCGCCGGTGCCCGCGTCGGCGGCGCTGCGCTCGCCGCTGGCAGCTCTGCCGCTCTGGACCAGCACGCCGAGCTTTGAGTCTGGGCCGTCGCCAGGCGGGGCCGGGCCGGTGCCACTGCTGCGCGGGACAACCACGGCAGCCGGGCGGGGTGCAAGCCCTCGCGCTCCCGATGCTGCCTCTGCGGCGGAGGGCGACGCCGTCTGGTGAGAGCCGCTTCGAGCCTTTCGCGCTGCTTCCGCTGGGACGATGGTGGCCGCAGGCTCCGACGGGAGGATGTCGTCGATGCACCGCACGTGCCCCGAGATGGCGCGCGATCGGCGCATGGCCTGGGCCCCGTTCGGGGAGCGGGGCTCGGGCGCAACCGCCGCTCCGGCAGGCGGGTCCGAGATCCATCCGACGTCCCTGAGCGACGATGCGATCCAGCCCTCCGCCGTGCCGGACGGCGACACAGCCGGCGACGCGGGTTCCTCCGATCCCACTTCGATCTCAACCGTGTCGGACGCCGCCCCACTTATGCGCCCGTCCTGGTACAGGCGCACCACGCGCTTCAGCACGCCCTCTGCCCGCCGCTGGAGGACGAACATCGCCGCCACGATAGCAACCGCGCATGCCATGTACACGATCATGCCTGTGGTGGCGTAGCGTGCGGCGAGCTCGCTGACCGGCAAGCACGAATCGGACTGATTGCCGAACACGACCGTCATCGTTGCCCCAGCCACGATGAAGAACGTGCCGACGTAGTCTTGCATGTAAATGTTCTCGCCAAGCCACCAGTGCGCCAGAAAGATGTTCACCACAAGGGTCAGCGAGCCGACTGGCGTGACGATGCTGGAGGGGGCCAGCCCGTACGAAACAAAGTCCATGATCGCGCCGACCACGACCAGAACGAACCCGGCCCACCACTTCCACATCTTGACAAAGTGAACGCGCTCCTTGGCTGGCTGCGGGGCTCGCGACGAGGGCGTGTGGGTGGGGAGCGGGTGCGGGGATTGATCGATTGCAGCGCGGGGTCTCACCGAGGCACTGCAACATGGGGTGGGGGCTTCCTCGGCAGCCGAGGTGCGGGGCCCTCCGCCGCGGCAGCTGGGGGTGCACGCCGCGGGCTGGGGGCTTGCAGATTGCCCCGGCGTGGCAAGTTTCGGGGCACATGCCATCTCCCTTCGCGGCGCGGAAAAACAACCGTGCTCGTCGCGCTTCCGCTCACCTTCTTGGCCTCGATGAGGAATCCCCACTTCTGCATGTTCAGGCCCGCGTTGCCCGCAATCGTCGCCACTGCACTCATCGCCACGCCCTGCGCACGCCTCGACACAGTGACGGGGGGGGGCGGAAAGTCTGGCAAGTGGAACCGGCCGACGCGGCACCTGCCCGGCATCACGAGGGCACCCCCCCGCTGGCCAGGCCCGCCTCCGCCACCGCCCCCACCCAGGGGCCCGACCCGCTCAGAGCGCCGCGACGCCCTCTCCCGCTCCAGGGGGCGCGGGAAAGGGGAAGGGGGGCGGGGGGGAGCTCTTCTGGCGGCCGCAAGGGGCCGGAAGGTGCACCCCACCCGCCGGAGGCGCTGCACGCCGACCCGGGCAGCCCGAGTGCCGATCTCACCACGAAGACGAGGGGCGACCCGACATCGGGCTCGGCGGTGGGGTCGCACATGAGCTTCTGCGCCTGCCCACCCTCTCGGCACGGCGCCGCTGTGCGCGTTTGCGGTGTAAACAGCCCTGGCATTGCTTCGGCAGCCGGCGTGAGGCTCTGCTCGCCGGCACCGCCGACCAGCGAATCCAGGATCTGCGGGCGGCGCACCCCCCCGCATCCCCCGGCGCCGAGGAGCGCGATATGGCTGCCCGTGGGGGCGAAGCTGTCGTCCGCCGCTGCCCGTACCGCATCGTTTTCACGGTGAGCAGCCCCCAGCCGCGGCTCGGCAGCAGCGGCGGGCGTTTCCGGACCTGGAGTCAGTGGAACAGCCGGACGCGCATCACCCTCTGCGGCTCTCGCCTCCCCCTGCTCCCCCGCAGAGCGACAACCACGGGAACACCGTGCAGCTGCTTCTTGCGGTCGACTTCGCCAACGCGTGCCGTGCCGACGTGCTCATCATTGGCGGCGGTGAGCGAGCGGCGCCCCCGCCGGAAATTTGCAAGCATCGTGGCATTCGGTTGCTTGGCGGGGCAGCCTGTCACGCGCTGGCGGCCCGCGACCGCGCTTCCCCCGCTGCTCCCGTCCGGAGAACCGCGCAGACGTGGCCCCCAAGTGCCAGTACCACGGCGGGAAGGAGTACTTCAGCACAATGGAGGCTTGCCAGCGAACGTGGCTCCTCGGCCCCTGGAAGCAGGTGCTCCGCCGGGCACGCGCGACGGGCTTGCGAGTGGCGTACATCCTGGGCAACGGGGACGTGGCCTCAAACTACGACGCTCACGCGTCGTTGGAGCGCGAGGGACTGTGCATGCTGCTCAACTGCCGGCGGCGCCCACTGCCGTGGCGCGACGGCACCCCGAGCCCGTTGCAGGCGCTGGGCTACCCATTTGCGCCCCTGAGCTTCTCTGGATTGAAAGACTTCGAGAAGGCCGATCGGCCTTGCACGGCATCCGAACTGGTGGCGGCAAAGGCTGCTTTGGAAGCGGCAGCCAGCAGCGACAGCCCTCCCGACGCCTCCTGCCGGCCGTTCGAGTTCACCCCAGACGGAGCGATGCGAGCGGGGCGCACGCATGGGCGCCGCTCGACAAAGACGGTGTCGACTCGCAGGCCAACGCCTGCGGCGGCTGGTGCGGCCGCGTCTTCAGGGGCAGGGGACGACAGCAGCGACAGCCAGCACGGCGTGGGCCAGCGAGTGGTCCAGGCCTGGCACCCCGTGGTGCTGGACGCCGACCGGGCTGCCACGGGGGAAACGATCCAGGACGACCTGGCCATGCCGTTGTTTCGCAGTCCTGCAACAGCAGAAGGCGAGATCACCAGTGCCCTGACTCCCGACCTCGAGGACACGCTCCACAAGGGGGAGGGCCGCGCGCGCAGGCCTTCCTCGCGAGAGCGTCGGCCAAGCCGCCCGTCGCTCTCATCGGCAGACGGCAGCGTCGCCGCAGGGTCGTCGGCCGGCGCGCCGCCGCCTGAGGCGGGCACCTTGCTGGTGAGCGACGACGACTCCAGCGAGCTGTGGCTGGGAGACAAGTGCACCGGAGCACTGCCCTGGACGATGTGGCGGCTGACGGACGACTTCGAGTGCCAGCTGGGCCCGAAGCAGATCCCAGCGCTCGCGGAGGTGGGAGAAGCGCTGCGGCCTCTGCCAGCGGCCAAGCCCAGCTCCAAGGACGAGGCGGCGGCGGCGGCGGCGGCGGCGGCGGGCACCGCCCGCCCCGCTCTTGGGTCGACTGCCCAAAGCAGGACCATCTTCGTCAGCCACTCACCTCCTTGGGGCTCGGCGCTGGACGCGGTGAGCGTGGACACTGGCCCGCGCCGTCGGCGCGTGTGGGCGATTTCAGCGCGTGGTTCGGGTTGCTGTGCGCTGACCTCTGAGCTCGCCTCTCCCTGCCGACTGGTGGCTTGCCCCTTCCCTGCTGCCTCCGCTCGCAGACAAAGACTGGGAAGTTCGTGGGGTCTGCCTCCATCCGGAGGTACATTGAGGAGACCAGCCCACTTTTGTCTCTTCACGGCCATGTCCACGAGGCGCCGTGCATCTCGGGGCGATATTTCCAGCGCATGGGACACGAGGGGCAAACGCTAGCTCTGTGCTCTGGCAACGACCCGCTGTACACCATGGATGGCCTCCCAAACACGCTTCCCGTGATGCGCGATGCATCAGCAAGGCTCAAGGCCGCTGCTGCGGCAAGGAAGCTCGAGCGCGCCACTGACCCTGTCGGGACAAGCGTCGTGCTGGCTCTGATTGACATCCAGGTGGAAAAGGCGGGCAACCCCGCTGTCTCCCAGACCCGCCGCTATCTCGTGAAAGCCTCCGGGCGGCACATGGCTATGGACTGGTCAGCGCTCCGGTGACGACGCCAGAAAGCCTTTCCTTCGTGTGTGCATGCCACAATCGATGCAAGTGTGGCGAGCCCGAGTGCGAAATTCGACAATTTGCAGCTCTTTCAGGGCTTGTGCCACACAGCTGGACGCGAACAAAGCACCTCGCTGCCGTAAACCCTGTCTGCTCTGAGACGAGACTTGCCTCAGAATTAATCGACAGTTGCCTCCCTGGGTCCGATATTGCGCTGTGGCTTTCATAAGAGCACCCCCCGAAAAGGAGAGACTTTTGGGATGCCAAGCGGTGACAAGGAAGGAGGCAAGCCGAACCCACAGATCCGCGGCGTCACCCAGCTGCTTGTGCGCAGCCCTCAGCGCTTCGGTGAGGGTGGCATTCTCGAGCACCGGTATCTGCCGCCCAGCTCCACGTTCCGGGGTGTGATCCCATAGCGTGGGCTAAGCCAGACTGCATTCATGTGTCGTATCCTTGCGCGCTCTGTGGATTGGCAGCGGCGCCCTCCGGCGCGGAGCACGCCGAAGCTGCCGTCACTGCTGCCAGCGGAGGTGGGGCTTGGCGAGGCCCATGGTGGACACGCCGCAGCGAGACCAGGGGCTGCGTGCAACGCCCTTGCCTGCCGAAGCCGACGCAGGCCGCGCCGGAATGTTCCTCGGGGCGCAAGTATTCCAGGCAGAGCGCGCACAACTCGGGGCGCATGCGGCCAGCAGCCCGCCCGGCACATCTGCTTGCCCGCCGCGCGGGGCGGAGCTGGCGGGTGCAATGTCTATCCGCATCAAGTTGAGGTGGGACGGAGGGTCAAAGGTCGTCACCCTCGCGTCTGGCACGACGATCAGCCAGCTTCGCCAGGAAGCGGCGGCTGCATCAGGCCTCAAGCCGCAGGCCCTCGCCCTTCTGACCGGCATTCCGCCAGCAGCCATTGCTGCTGACCCCAGTGCAGCTGCCGCATCAGCAGTGCGGAACGCCTCCGTGGTCGACGTCAGGAGCGCGGGGCCAATTGGCACGAGCGGCAGCGCCCCGAGCACATCGGTGGGCGCCAAGGCCACAGCGGGCGGGAAACGGGCAAGAAAGCGACGGGCATCTTCGCCTTTGACAGAGCAGGGCGGAGGGCGGCACGGGGCGGACGACGAGTACCGCCCAGGGGCCGATTCGGACAGTGACGGCGACGCCCGCATGCAGCCAGGTTCAGCGGCGCTGTCGTGGGAGCCGACTCGGCGCCGCGCGGCAGCGGTTGCAGCGAGGGCGGCAATGCCTGCTGCGATCAGGCAGGTGGAGGCAGCAGAAGCGGCTCTGCGAGGCCGCGCGGCGGCGCCGGGCCGGTCGGCCGCGTCGCTTCGTGCCTCGTCTCGGGGCGGCGGGGCCGCAACCCGGGCGCCCCGCCAGAAGCCCGCTGCGATGCAGCAGCACCAAGGTGCGTCGTCCGGCCCATCGGCTGATTCTAGGCGCGGTAAGACCGCATCCCGCAAGCGTGTCCGGCCGTCAGGCGCGGCAGCCATTCACGGCGAGGAGGACGCCTCAGCCCGCTTCGCCAACGCCATGGCCGCGGGCGGCGGCCGCGATCGCGTCGGCGGATTTTTCCGCCTGGCTTCCCGCTCCGCGCTGGAGCGTCAGTACGAGGAGACGAGGGGGGCCGACCGGCTGCGCGCCGCGCTGGCTGGGGAGTGGAGGCTACTGCCGGCGCCGCCCGCGTGCGCACCGCCCTCCACGGCGGCGGCAACACGCGGTCCTGAGGCAGCGGCCCCGTCGCCTGGCCGGGGCAGCGCGTCCGCTGCTGCCTCCGCGGCTGCTTCCGCGGCTGCTTCCGCTACACCCGCCGAGGCGCTGCCAGCGGTGCGTGTGAGCTACAAACCCGACCGTGGGCGTGCGTGGGTGGAAGAGGAGGTCACGGACCTGAGTCTGGAGGCCCTGCAGCAGGTCCTGCGCGTCGTCTCGGCGCCCCTGCTTCGCGCCCAGGAGGAGGCAAAGGCCTCCCCGGGCGCCGACTGGACTGCCGACCCGGCCGTGCTCGAGCTGGCCGTCGGCCTGCAGCCCCACCGCATGGCCGTCGTTTCGCCGCGCCTGTTCTGGGCGATGGCCCGGCATGCCTCTGCGGGAGTGGCGGGCGGACTGGCAGAGCTGCTCCCTGAGATCGATTGGACCGACACGAAGCACCGCGTGCGAAAACTCACGGCCAAGGCTGCTGCAGCCGCAGCCGCTACGTCCTCGAGAAAGCGCCGGCGAGACTCCAGCGACAAAGCGTCGCCCACTGCTTCGGCAGATGCTGCGAGTGCGAACGCCAGCGTGGGAGACGCCGGTGGAGGCGGCGGGACGGTTTCCACAGGGGTCCCTCCTGCTGCTGCGAGTGACGAGCGCGAGGACGGGCCTGAGAAGCGCTCCCGTGCGGTGCTGCCCTTTGCGGCTCTGCTGGAGCAGGTGGGAGCCCTGGCCGACGACCCGGAGGCCCTTGCAGCAGCGGTTGGCCTCCCGGCGCACAAGGGCGCCATCCTCCGGGGCGGAGACACGCAGGAGGCGGTCAGGGTCCTCTTTGGTCCGCGGCTGGCTGACGCGCTGCGCGAGTGTGGCGTGGCGTACCCCAGCGCGGTTGCGCGTGCGCATTCGTCGCATGAAGCCGCGATGGAGGCAAGCGAAGGCGGCGACACCGCGACTGAGGACCAGCAGGAGACGCCTGCGTTGGCCAGGCCGCACGACTCGCCGCACGCAACAACCGTCGCCTCCTCGTCCTCGTCTTCCTCGTCCTCGTCCTCGTCCTCGTCCTCGTCCTCGTCCTCGTCCTCCTCGTCACCACCAGCTCCTCTGGTGAATCCAGCCTCAGCGGAGGAGCCTGTGGGGGGATGGACAGGCGTCGTTCTGGCGTGCACGCGCGCCCTTGCGGACGCGGTGGCGGGCACTGCCGAGCCCGATCCCGCAGCCAGGAAGAGCGTGGCAGAGCTCCTTGTTCGCACGATCGAAGACGCCATGTTTGACGACGGCGAGGGCGAAACCGACGGCCACGAGGTCGATGACGTAGCCGACGCCGAGCAAGGTGGACACGCTGCCAACGGCTCTTCGGGCGGCCAGAGCAGGCCAGTTACCGACGAGCCCCGCATCGCTGCAGGCTCAAGCGGCACAAGCAGCAGGACGGACTCCGGCGCAACAGCCGATGCGGTGGTCACGAGCGAGCCTCCGGAGGGCGGCGAGGTGGAGAGCGGTGCCGCGGAGAACGCCGCCGTTGCGGCTCTGGCACTTGCCAACCTGGTCGGCCGCCGCGCGCGCGTCGCGGTCGCGGCATCCCGAGTCTTGGTGGGGGCAGCCGCCTCGCTAGGGTGGGCTCCACCTGCAGGCGGCCCGCCTGGCGGCGCTATCGGGGACGAGAACCTGGCGCTTCGCAGCAGTTTGGTTGGCGGAGCCGCGGGGCTGTGGGAGAGCTTGTCTGCGGCCGGGCTATCGACTCCAGGCGACGTCGTGTCCATTGGCGAAGACGCGCTTCGAAGGGTTGCCGGGGCAGTGACCGGCAGCAAGCGCTGGCAGACGCGGTTCGGGAGCTGCTTTGGCGAGGGCGCGCTGACGCCCGGATTTGCGGCGTGCGCAGCCTCCGCGCTGCTCAAGGCTGCCACTGAAGAACTCGGAAGACACGGACAGGAATGGCTGCGATGGGAGGTTTCGCAGCTGCTTGCGTAACCCGCCGTCGTTCTCACCCAAATTTGCGCGTGGACGGTCAAACACGCGACGCCTTGACAGCACTCAAAGGAAAATCAACAAGTTGCGGTGCCGGCACGAACGGCATGCACGGGGCCGCAGGCGGGCAGGCATGAAATGGAACAGGCATGCTTCCTCCAAAGGAGAATCGGCGTGTGTCGCTGGGGGGCAAAAATGGAAAGAAAGAATGAAAGAAAGAAACCAATACATGCGGAAGCGTGACCCCGTGGGCAGTCAGCCAAGCTGCTGCTCGGCGCTATGCAGACATTGGGGGAGCCCGGAGGCATTGCAGGCTATTGCAGTTGCTGAAACACGGACGGTGACGATGCAGTGTGAGGAATGGAGTCTGAGCGGAAAGGCGCTCGACCTGAACTGGAAGAGTGATAGGACGCCGACTTGAGCAGCTCGTTGCTTGGCTTGGGCAGCGAGAGCGGCTTGGGGTCCTCGGTCAAGTCTGCCACCGACCAGGTGGGAGACGCTGGCGCTGCAGAGCGGGCAAAGTGAGACTCGGTCCGAAGCACCGATCCGGCTGCCTGCGCCTGCGTTGGCTCCCCACGGCAAGGCGGGTGGGTCTCGCCAGGCAAACCACTCAGCGCCAGCGGGGATGACGGGTACGTGCCCACCCGAATAGAGATGTCATCTGAAGGGCTTTGCATGCCGCTGAGGCGGGACGAATGCCGCAGGAACGACCCCTTCCTGGAGCGAGACATGCTGGGGGAAAAGTCCGACCCACTCCCAAACGAAGGGGCCCTTTGGAAGCCGCGAGTTGACGTTGCTGCTTCAATGAGGTTGCGGGACGAGTGGCATCGCAAGTCCGCGCCCAGTGCGGCGGCAAGCGAGCTGCGGCTTCCCGAGCGGATTGCCCGAACGATCCCGTCGTCGTCGCGCCACATGCGGGGCGGCGCCTTCTTCAGCGCGCTCCGCCGGGGCGCACTCGCCGGCATCGGGCTGTGCAGGCGCGGATTCGCCACCACCGTGCTGACGATGGATGGCTGCCTCGAGACCACACGCTGGTCCGCGGCTCGCCGTACGACCGGGCCGTCAATGGCGGTGCGCCGCTGCTGAAGGGCGGAGGCAAAGCGGTCCTTCACGCTGTCCTCCAAAGCGCGCTCCTGTCTGCACCCCCGAGCCACCCACGCGCACGAAGCGATGGTCCTGCTCCAGGCGGCCGCGCCTGTGCGGACGCACGGGTCCACCTCGGACGCCACCCGCCAGCCTGGCCACCCGAGCGCGAGGACAGCAACGGCCACGAGGCACACCACCCGGGCCAAGAGCAAAACTGCGTCCCCAGTTCCAGGCTCAGTCTGGCCCATTGCGGCTACCATTGCCATCCCCCGTTGCAGTGCGCTGGCAGTGGCAATGATCGATATCCAGGCCGCGTGGCGCCTCATTCGCTCCAGGGCCGTCCCCCAACGTTGCATGGCCATCTGAGCGCTCGCCACGCGGCCGCGCTTGGTTGGGGCGCAGGCCTGGCCCCGCATCGCGGCGCGCGTCTCGGCTGCGTCGCGCCCTGCAACCGCGGAGAGCGCAAAAGCAGCGGCCAGTTGGCCACTCCCCTCGCATTGGCGGATCATGTCGTGGGCCGCCACGGCCAGGGCAGCCTTGTCTTCGGCGTCCTCGAGCTCCGATGCGTCCGATGCCCGAAGCGGCGAGTCAGCGAGGGACGGGCCGCCCTCGGACGTCTGAGCGTCGTCAGAGCTGCGGTCGGCGGTTGGCGGGCCGCGCAGGGCGCCGCTGAGCAATGGGGAGCAGCGCGGAGAAATGCGATGATCGCTGCTTTCGGAACATTGTTTTCCGGTCATTGCTGCAACGATGGAAGGTGCTCGCGGCCGCTGCTGAGGCGAGCCCAGCGGGCTTTCATCCTGGCGCAGCGCTACGCAGCCCTGCGGTGCGGGGAGGTCCCGGCTGGAGACGACCGCAGGCCCGGGCTGGACCTCGCCGTTCAGCAGGACACTCGAGCTCCGGCCATCCGAGGCGTTGCTGCTCCGCAAGGTCAGCGGGCTCATGGCGGTCGAGCTGGAGACGGGGAGCGCCCTGCTGCTCGACTCGCTGGCAAGCTCGGCGACGACAAGCGCCGCGGCGGTCACGGAAGACAGCGGGAGTCCGTGCGCGCGCGCGGTCACTTGCAGCAGGGAAGCCCGAACCGACACGGCATTCACGGCAATGCTTGCCTTGCGTTTCGACTTGCTTGCCGCTGCGTCGATCTGGACGTTTGCGCGGGCGAGCGCTGCCAGGGCGATCCGCCTTGCGATGCCGTAGGAGGCCCAGACCAGGCCCGCGCACAGAAGGAAGTTGGCCATCACCATCGCGTGCGAGACGGATCCGCCGTGCGCGCCAGAACTTGCGCCCTCAGCGCAGCCCTCCGCTGGCGCGAGCCCCAAGAGCTGCTTGCAAGAGGCGAAGGAGGAGAGCATGCCCGAGTCTGCGACTGCGACGGTAACGGCGAAGGCTGCTGCCCAAGCGAGCAGGAAGGCCAATCCCTCGTTGCCAACGAAAAGCGCAGAGGCGCCCTGAATCCGTGGGAACGATTCCTCGTCCAAGCAGACCTCGGTCTCTTGCTCGCACCCAGTCGCCTCCGCAACGTCGCGAAGGTGCCGCAAGACGCTCATGCGGGCCTTGATGCGAAGGCTGGTGTGCCATTCAGCAAGAAAGCCAGACGCGCGGAGCGCATCCACCGCAAGAGCCGCCACGGCCAGCCCAGCGGCCAGCGTGGACACGGTCAGCAGACCCTCCGAAGCAAGGGCAAGCGTGTCAAACCACTTGGCGTCGGGTCCGGGCCTCGGGATCGCGGGGGAGCTGGGGCCGGTGTTGTTGCTGTTCCCGTGCCGGGATTGTGCGCTCGAAGCTGACGTTTCATTGGCAAGCTGGTTGCCCAGCCACGCCGCACCCACGATCATGCAGCGAGCACATTCCGCGGCAAGCGCGGCGAGAGCGAGCGCTCGCGCCGAGGCCCAGCTCGCCGGGCCCGGGCCTGAGGCGCCCTGGAAGCCCGCGCGAAGCAACCCTGCAAGACCGGCTTGTGCGCCGGAGCGCCCAGTCAGACGATACGGGCGGCACTTGCAGCTGCACGACGACGCGTACAGCCTCGAAAAGACGACCCCCGCTGCCAGCAAAGCCCCACCAGCCACCCAGTGCGTGGTCAGGATGGCTGGCGCGGGGCTGATGAGTCCGCAACCCGCGAATGCAAAGGCCGCAGAACAGCCGAGCGCCATGCCGCCAACGCCTGGAGCACGGTGACACGGCCTCGGGCTCCTGCGCCCACCCCGCGCGGCTGGGGACGGGTTTCCCCCTGAAGTGCGGCGAGTGCGCTTGGGTCGGCCACTGCTGGTCGGCTGGCCGAGTGGCGGCAGACCAGCCCTCGAAGAAGAATCAAGCGCCGGTCAGCCCGGGCATCGCTGGTCGAGGCGGCGCCGGCCAATATTGCCCGCAAGCAAGCAAAGGTGCATGCTGCAGAGTCGCTCCACACCCACTCTCGGCTGGCGCTTGGGGCGACATGCCGCGGCCGGTCGTCTACATGGACCTCTCCATCGGGAGCAGCGCCGGTGAGGCTGGGCCGCCGTGCCAGTGCCCGTGCTCCGCCGCCCCCCCTCCCCCCCCCCCCCGCTGTGGCGCGCTGTGCCGAGCGCCGCGACAAAACGGCGCCCTCGCGCTTTGGAACCCCGCCCGGTCGCCCGAGCTTCCCAACGGCCCTCCGCTCGCGCCCTGACCGCTGCCGCCTCCGCAGCCGGGCGGGTGCTGTTCGAGCTCTTCTCGGACACGGTGCCGCGGACGGCGGAGAACTTCCGCCAACTCTGCACGGGCGAGGGAGGCGTGGGCAAGTCGAGCGGCAAGCGGCTGCACTTCCTGGGCTGCGCCTTCCACCGCGTGATTCCTGGCTTCATGATGCAGGGCGGGGACTTCACCGCGGGGGACGGCACTGGCGGCGAGTCGGTCTACGGCCGCACGTTCCGGGACGAGGACCTGAGCGCCCAGCACTCGACCGCGGGCCTGCTCTCCATGGCCAACGCCGGCCCGCACACGAACGGCTCGCAGTTCTTCGTTCTGTTCCGGCCTGCGCCGCACCTCGACGGGAAGCACGTGGTGTTCGGGCGCGTGGTGAGCGGCATGGACGTGGTGCGCGCTGTGGAGCGCGTTCCCACGGGCTCGGGCGACAGGCCCAAGTCGGCCGTCGTCGTGTCCTCCTGCGGCGAGCTCAGCCCGGACGAGGCGGCCGCCCTGACCGCATCGGCACCGTCCACGTCCACCCGCTCAGCAGTGCTCGAGGCGTCCGGAGCGGAGGGCACGGGAGCTGCGGCGGCGGCCCGCCGCCGCGGGGAGCCCGAGTGGATGGTCGAGGCGCGGCTCATGGGCGTGCCCGTCAACTTCGGCCGCTCGCAGCGCTCCGGCGCGCCCGCGCCGCGCAGGGCAGGCAAGGCCCGCGGCGCGCCAGCGCGGGGGCGGGGCGCGGAGGCGTGGAGCGAGGTGGCGGGCCGTGTCGCCGGCCTCGGCGATCCGCAGCGGCAGTCTGAGGGCAGCGACGGCGACGGAGCCACCTTCACAAACCAGCTCGCAGCAGAGGCGCGGGGCACCGAGGAGAGCTTGGGCGACTTCATCAGGCAGCAGCTGCAGCAGAAGGAGCAGGCCAAGGCCGAGAAGCTTCGCGCAGCGATGGCGGCCGCCGCCGGTGACGCGAGAGGCGGCCCAGCGGACGCTGGGGCGCAGCCGACGGCGGAGACAGCCTCGCCCGCTGGCTCCGCCTCGGCGGCCTCCAAGGCCGCTGCAGACGCGGCAGCGGCAGCCCCGGCCCCGGCCCCTGCCCCGTCCGCCAAGGTCTCGGCCGCGCAGGCGCGCCTGGCGGCCCTGCGCGACCGCGCCAAGGCCGGGAGGCGCGAGACGTCAAAGGAGGCCTACTTCGAGGCGCGCCGCGGCGCCGGGCTCGACACCGAGCGCATGCGCGCTGGCAAGCGCCGTCGCGACGAGGCGGCGGGCGGGGAGGAGCGCGACGTCGCGGACGCTGTGCTGGACCTGGACGCATCGACTGCCCGCGAGGCCGCCTACAAGGAGGAGATCAAGGCCAAGCGCGCCCGCGAGCACTTCGGCTGGGCGCAGCACAACGGGCGCATGGAGCGCGAGTACGCTCGCGACGTGGCCGCGCTGCCGGCCGGCTCGGCAGCCGCCCTCGCGGCGGCTGCCTCCGGCGAGGCCTCGGCCGGCCGAGTGGCGGAGGCGGTGGTTCCGCACCTGGCCTCCGACTCGCGCCACGGGGCGGCGGACTTTGCGGACCCGGCGCGCGTGGAGGCGCTCGCCGGGCGCATCGAGGGCAAGATCTCGTCGGGCGTGGGCCGCACGCGCAAGGTGCGCCAGGACGAGGCGCCCACGTACATCAACGACCGCAACCGCCGCATGAACCTCATGCTGGAGCGCCACTACGGCAAGTTTGCGGCTGAGACCAAGGAGAGCTTCGAGCGCGGAACGGCGCTTTGAGTTCGTCGGGACTGCTCCCCTGCTATGCACAGCCATTCGCGTTGCAGTGTTGCCCGTAAATGTGCCTAATTGCGTGCGTTCTTGCAATGCCCATCAGTTCGTGCCCCACTCGGTGCGTGCCGGCTCTGCAATGTGACCCCCGCAGCCGCCCCGCTCACTCTGCCAAGCGCACCCCCCAAAGCCCGGATTCAATGGACCGCCCGACCGGCTCGAGCCACGCCGCCTTCACCATGGCCGGTGCGCACCAGGGCCGGCCAGCGCCGCGCATTCCGTGGGCCACTATCGCGTTTCCCCGACCGCGCTCCGTCGAACACGTCGCCCGAGCGGCCGCGCCCTCCCCGCTCCCGCTTTGCTCGCAGCACTGACGGCCGGCCTTGGCGTCTACGGGTACATGTCTAAGCGCAGCATGCCCAGCCTCGTGGCGGGCGTCGGTGAGTCTGTCGCAAATGTCGGCGCAACACGCCTTGCACGTCACAGCGCTGCAGCTGCCACATTCCCCCCGCCCCCGCCTCCCAATGGCTCGCAGCGTTCGGAGCGGTTTACGCCGCCTCCGGGTACCTCATCAACAACGGACGGGACGAGTACGGCCACATCGTTGGCGCCGTCGCCTCGGCGGCGCTCGTCGGCGTGATGGGGCCCAAGTACATGAAGACCCGCGCGGCCTTCCCCCCCGGCGTGCTCGCAATTTCAGGCGCCGTTGTCGGCAGCTACGACACGTACAAGGGCGTGCAGGTGTGGCGCAACCTGCTCGAGGAGTGAGTGGCGGAGCGATTTGATGGGGAGGAAACCAGCGGACGAATCTTGCCTCGTAGCGAGCCATGCGCGCAGGAGCCGGCTGCACGCACCAGCACGCATGAACGCACGCACGTGCATGCACACACTCCTGCGCGCTGCCTCCCACCAAGGCGAGGCAGCGCCAGCGCCAGCGCCAGCGCGCGCTGGTTCGCAAGTCTCGCCGCCGCAAACGCAAAAAGGACCAAACGAACAGGAAGGGTTTGGGGTGGAAGCAGGACACCGCCGTGCGATCACTCCAAACCGGGGAGGGCGGCGGGCTCGGCGTTGGCGTTGTCAGCCGAGGCGGCGCTGGACTGTCCGGGCATGGGCGGGGCCGCCACCTGCTGGTCGCTTGGGCCGCCGGCGGCCGGCGGCGGCTCGATGGAGCTCACGGCTTCGGCCTTGGGGGGCTCGCCGCTCAGGATGGCGTCCGTGGCCGCATCGCCGGTGGCGCCCGGGAGGTCCTCGGGCTTGACCTCAGACGCCTTCTCGACGTCGTCCAGGGCAGCGGCGTCCTCTGCAGCGGACTTGGACGCCTCGTCGGCGGCGCTTTCCTCCGGGTGGATGGGCTCCGCGGCGAGCTCTGCCTCGGACTTGGGCTCCTCTGCCACGGGCGCCGGGCTGGGGGCCGGCTCGGAGGCCGCCGCCTCCGCAAGAACCTCGTCGACATCCGGGTCCACGGCGGCGAGCGCCTCCGCGCTCGGCCCGCCCTCGGTGGGGATGGCCGGGACCTCAAAGGCCTTGGCCACCATGTCGGCGGCGCCCACCGCCCGGGAGCCGCCCACGGCGCGCTCGATCTCCTCGCGGCGCGTGCGGGACTCCTCGAGCTCCTGCATGGTGCCCGGCGGGGCCATGTGGCGCTTCGCGCTGAGCTCGTCGAGCTGCTGCTCGGTGGCGAGCTTGAGCTGCTCGGCCTTCTTGGCGTTGGCCTCCTGCTCCTTGAGGATGGTCTTGGCGACGACGCGACGGTCCTCGGCAACGTCAGCCTCGGCGTTCAGCTGGGCGATGGCGGCGTCAGCCGTCTCGACGGACGTCTTGTAGGCCTTGGTCTCCTTTGCGAGGTTCGCGAGGCGCTCGCGGAGGGCCGCGACGTCGGCGGAGCGGCCCGTGAGGCGGTCCTGCAGCTTGCGGACGGCGATCTCAAGGCCAAAGCCGTCGGCAGAGGCGAGGGCCTGGGTGGCGGAAGTGCCGTGCATGGCGGCGTGGGCCATCTGCAGCGCGCCGCGGACGCGGCGCCCCTCGGACTTCATGTGCTGCACCGTCTCCGCAGCGGCCTGGACGCCTGCGCGGGCGGTGGCGGCGGCGAGCTTGGCGCGCTCCTCGGCCTTCTTGGCCTCCTCGATCTGGTGCTCGAGCGTGGCGGCGTGAGCGGCCTTGGCGTCGCGCAAGGTGCTGGCCTCGTCGAGGGCCTTGCTGTCCTCCTCCTCGGCCACCTTGCTCTCGTCCTCGGCCTTCTCGGCCAGGGCGAGGCCCTCTGCGGCGGCGGCCTGGCGCGAAAGGAGGTCCGCGAGGCGAGCCTGCTTGGCAGTGAAGTCCTCCTGCAGGGCGGTGAGGGTGGAGCGGAGGCTGGCCTCCTTGGCGGCGGCGGCCTCGCGCTCCTGGTCGAGGTGCGCCTTCTCGGCCTCGAGAAGGGCCTCGGTGCGCTGCTGCTGGGCGGAGATGCGCCCGAGGGCCTTGCGCTCGGCGGTAGCGCGCTCAGTCAGCGCCTCCTTGTCGAACTGCATGGCCTGCACGCGGGCGCGGCCGCTGTCGAGGCCGGACATGGCCTCCTTGATGGAAGCTTGGACGCGCTCCAGCTCGGAGCGGAGCGTCGCCACGCGGGCCTTGGCCTTGCGCACGGCCTCCTGCTGCTCCGACACCCGCTCCGACAAGTCGTCCACGGTGCTGCGGACAGTGTCGCGCTCGGCCTTGGCGGCATCGCGCTGCTGCACGGTGCGGGCGTACTTGACCTCGGCAATCTTGACGAGGTGGGTGGCCTGGGTGAGGTCGGCCATGGCCTTGTTCAGGCGGTCCGAGGCAGCGGAGTAGCTCTTGCAGGGGGCGGACCAGTCGTACTGGGTCATGTCCACGGGCTCCGGGGAGGAGGAGGGCGACGGGCTGGCGGCCGGGCTGGCGGCCGGGCTCGCGTCAGCCTTGTCCGCCTTGGCGGCCGGGCTCGCCGCGGCCTTGGCGGCCGGGGAGGCGGCCGCGCTGAGGACGGCGCCGCCACGGAGGCTGGAGCGCTGGCGGAAGCGGGGCTCGGCCACGCCTGCGCCCGCAGCGGACTCAGAGTCAACGGCCGCAGCGCCGGCCGCGTCGGGGGCCGAGTCCTCCGCCTCGCGGTGCTCTGCCGCCTGGGTCTCGGCAGCGGCGGCTGCGGCGGGGGCTGCCTCCGCGGCGTTCTTGGCGAGCTCGTCGTTGGCTGCGGCGGTGCCCTCGGCCACGTCGATGGCGTTCTCGGCCTCCGAGCGGAGAGAGGAGGCGGTGTCGGCGGTGGCCTCGGCCAGCTTGACGGCGTGAGAGGTGGACATCTCCTCGGCCTCCGTCTTGGCCTCCTCGCTGTCCTTGCCAGCGCCGGCGGCCAGATCGGGGCCGCCCTCCATCGAGTCGGCAGCCGCGGCCTCGGAGGACGGCTCGACGCCCTTGGCCGCCGCGGCGCGGATGACCGTGTCCTTGGCGCGCTCGAGAGACTGGCCGGTGGCCGCGATCATCTGGGCGGCCTGCGCCAGAGCGTCACGGTCCTCGTGCGAGGGAGGGGGAACGCCGTCGGCAATCTCCTGGGCGTAGCCGGCGTGCGCGGACGCGGTGGCGAGCATGGCCTTGGCATCGAGAGCGCCGATGGGGGCCTCCTCGTCGTGAGCGGTGAGGACGTCGGCGGCGGTGGCGGGCTCCTCTGCGGCGGGCTCGTCGCTGGAGGGACCCGAGAGCGCGTTGCACTTGCCGTCGCAGGCAGCGTCGGATGCGGTGCAGTCGCAGTCGCCGAGGAGGCCCTGCGCCGCGGCCTTGATGAACTGGGCCCGGCGGTCCGAGGCGCGGTTCTTGAGCGCGGTCACGGCGGAGCCGGCGACACGAGCGAGCTTGGCCTCGGCGTCGGCGCGGCTGCGGTGGCGGGCGGCCTCGGTCTCGGTGGCGACAACGTCCATGGTGGCGGCGGAGAGGCGGCCGCGGATGGCGGCGAGGGCCTCTGCGACCACGGTGGCGTTCGCCTTGAGCTCCTCGTGAGCCGTGAGGAGCTCGGCCTCCTTCTCCCTGAGCGTGGCAGAGGCGTTGCTGAGGGCCTCGAGGCGCTGCTGGATGTCGTCGCGGCGCTCGGCGAGGGCCTTGGCGCCGGCGACGGCCATGGACATGCTAGTCCGGGACTCGCTGAGCGCTGCGTCGAGGGCCTGCTTCTCCTCCTGCATCATGGTCACCTGGCGCTCGGCGCTGCTGGCCTTTTGCGCGGCGGCCTCGGAGTCAGCGGAGGCGCGGCTGGCGTCGCCCTCCGCCTGGCGCTTGGCCACGTTGGCGCGGTCGAGCACGGAGGCCTGCTGGGCGATGGCTCGCTCCAGGTCCACCATCTCCTTCTCGATGGCGCGGCGCTGCTCGTGGATCGCGGTGCGGCGGGCGTTGACGTCCGCCACGCGGGCCTGCGTGTCGTTGTGCTGGCCCTCGATGGCCTCGACGGCCTTGGCCAGGGAGTCCACGCGCGAGGAGAGGGTCTCAACGTCGCCGCGGCGGCTGTCGATGGCCTGGTCCAGCGTCATGAAGGTGCCCTTGGCGGCAGTCTTGACCTTGCCGTGCTCGTGGATGGTCGCGATGACGCTGTTGGCCTCCTCGGTCACAGTCTTCTCCGTGCGAGCCTCCTCCGAGGTGAGCGCGGTGATGGAGTCACGCAGGGCGCGGATGGTGCCGTTGAGGCTCGCGACCGCCGCGGTGTTGGCGCGCGAGGAGGAGTCCAGCTTGCGCGCGTCGCGGACGGCGGTGTTGCGCTGAGACAGGAGGGAGTTGGCCTGCTCCTGCTGCAGATCAAACGCCGCCTGCAGGGAGGACAGCGCGAGGCGCAGGTTCACCACCCGCGAGTCCAGCTGGTTCTTGGACTTGACCAGGCTCGAGCGCTCCTTCTCGGCCGCCTCGGTCTTGGTCTCGAACTCGTTGTATGCCTTCTTGTACGCCTTGACCGCCGCCTCCTTGGTGGTGGCGTCAGAGTTCTTCCACTTGCCGCTGTCCGCGCACACAGGGTTGTGGCGGCGCTTGTAGGTGGAGGTTCCGACTCGCTCCGAGATGAGCTCGGTGGCATCCGGGAATCCGGCCGCTTCTGCGGAGCGCAAAGACGCACGGCGCGCGCAATACAGCAATTGAGACACGGCCCGCCCGAGGCCGTACGCAGCCAAACGCCCATGCATATGCACCCTCCGCTGGGGCTGGGGCCGAGGGGGGGGGGAGGGAGGCGCGCGCTCCGGCAGCAGAGCCTCCCGCATGCGCCGCAGTCCCGGCGCCGCCGCCGGGGTGGAGCCTCCCGCCCGCCCTGCTGACGGAGCGCCCGCGCCAGCGACCTTGCCCGCGGCAACGCGCCGGCTCAGCCGCCCTCATTTCCGCAGGGGCGCAAGCCGCTGCCAAGGCTTCCTGCTCGCAGCGCGGCAGCAGTCGGACCCGCGAGTCCAGCCCGGCAACCAGCGCCCCCGCCGAGGGCCCCGGCGCTCGCTGGCCCGGGCGGCCGAGCGGTCCCGTTCCCTGCCGGTGCAGTGCGACTCGTCCGCGCCCCGCGACTGCGCCAGTGGCGGGCGCGGCGGGCTGCCAGGGGCGCGACGGGGCGCGCCGCAGGCCGCGGCAAGGCCGCGGATGTCGCTGCGGGGCCGCGGCAGGCCCATTTCCACTCACGCAGCCATGTCTGAGCGGCAGATGCCGCCCCTAGGGCGCCCAGAAGGGCGAGGAGGCCCAGTCGCATCGCTTTAGCCCGCGCTGCGGCCCTCGCGGTGAGCCGCAGCCTTTGCGGCCGCCCGCAGAGCCCGACGTCGGCGCCGCGCTTGAGCGCGCAGAGCTGCGCCCGGCAAGCCCTTGGCAGCACGCTCCTGCTCCCCCTGCCACGCGAGCGGCCGGTCCCCGCAGCGCGCGGGCGGGCCGCCGGCACGGGGCAAGCGCGACGCGTCGCGAGTGGGGCGTGGCGGGCGTGTGAGGCCGAGGTGTCGCCGCTGGGGGGCGGCGAGCTCGGCGCCCGTCGGGCAGCGCACGTCAGGCGGGGCCGGCACGGGTTGCCCAAGGCACGGTCGCGTTGGCCCCCACACGTCGCGCAAGCCGCGCAGCTGCGCGAGCGACGGGCGCGCGCGGGGTCCGCGTCACGGCAATTGCCTGTTGTCACGCATGTAAAAAAAAGGCGCGCGCGCGCGCGCACGCTCACATGCGGAACACTCCGAACTTGGTGTCCGCGATGGGGGCGTTGAGCGCGGCCGAGAGGGAGAGGCCGACGACGTCACGAGTGCTCGAGGGCTCGATGATCCCGTCGTCCCACAGGCGGGCCGTGCTGTAGTACGCGGAGCCCTGCCGCTCATACTGGGCGCGAATGGGCTGCTTGAACTCGTCCTCCTCCTCGGCGCTCCAGGTCTTGCCGCTGGCCTCGATGCGGTCGCGGGCAATGGTGGAGAGCACAGAGGACGCCTGCTCGCCGCCCATGACGGAGATCTTGGCGTTGGGCCACATGTACAGGAAGCGCGGGTCGAATGCCCGGCCACACATGCCGTAGTTGCCGGCGCCGAAGGACCCGCCGATGATGACGGTGATCTTGGGCACCTTGGCGCACGACACTGCCGTGACCAGCTTGGCGCCGTGCTTGGCGATCCCTCCGTTCTCGTACGTCCTGCCCACCATGAAGCCGGTGATGTTCTGGAGGAAGAGGAGCGGGATGCCGCGCTGCGAGCAGAGCTCGATGAAGTGGGCGCCCTTGAGCGCCGACTCGCCGAAGAGAATGCCGTTGTTGGCCACGATGCCCACGGGGTAGCCGTGCATGCGCGCGAAGCCGGTCACGAGCGTCTCGCCGTAAAGCGGCTTGAACTCGTCGAAGCGGGAGCCGTCCACCGTGCGGGCGATGACTGAGCGCACGTCGAAGCTCTTCCGGGTGTCCACCGGGATGACGCCGTTGAGCTCTGCCGCATCGTAGAGCGGCGACTCGGGAGCCTGCATGTCCATGCCGGCCATGCCGGGCTTGGTGGCGCCGCCGTTGAGGTTGGCCAGGACGCGGCGGGCCTCGAGCATGGCGTGCTCGTCGTTGTTGGCGATGTGGTCGGTGACGCCGCTGGTGCGGCAGTGCACGTCGGCGCCGCCCAGGTCCTCGGCCGACACGATCTCGCCGGTGGCGGCCTTGACCAGGGGCGGGCCGCCGAGGAAGATGGTGCCGGTGCCCTTGACGATGATGGACTCATCGCTCATGGCAGGCACGTACGCCCCGCCGGCCGTGCAGGACCCCATGACCACGCTCACCTGAGGGATGCCCGCGCCGCTCATGTTGGCCTGGTTGAAGAAGATGCGGCCGAAGTGGTCGCGGTCGGGGAAGACCTCGTCCTGCTTGGGAAGGAATGCCCCTCCGCTGTCGACCAGGTAGACGCAGGGCAGGCGGTTGTTCGCGGCGATCTCCTGCGCGCGCAGGTGCTTCTTCACCGTGATGGGGTAGTACGTGCCGCCCTTGACCGTGGCGTCGTTGGCCACAACCATCACCTCCCGGCCGTGCACCCGCCCGATGCCCGTCACGACGCCTCCCGAGGGCACCTCGTCGTCGTACACCTGGTGCCCGGCCAGCGGGGACAGCTCCAGGAAGGGGCTTCCCGGGTCCAGGAGCCGGTCGATGCGCTCGCGCGGCAGCAGCTTGCCGCGGCTCCGGTGCTTGGCAATGGCGCGCTCTCCGCCGCCAAGGTGCACCTTGGCCGTCTCGGCGCGCAGCTCCCCGATCAGCTCGTCCATCGCGGCCGAGCTCTCCTTGAACGCCGCCGACGTCGTGTCCGCGCAGCTTCCCAGGACGTTGTAGCCGCGGTCGGAGCCGCCCGTGGTCAGCATGCCGCGGCGGGGCGCGGCGACTGCCACTGGCGTGGGCGCGGCAGCGGCGCGACGAGCCGCCAGCTGCGCACAGGGAGAGGGGTGGGGGGTACAGGCAAAGGGCACGCACAGGCTCGAGCCACGGTGTCAGGGCAAGCGGCAGAGGAGGGCGTGACTGCCCGCGGCGCTGGAGAGGGGGAGGCCCGGTGGGGAGCTGCTGGCGCCGGCGAGCGGGCGGGACGCGCGCGGGCGGCGATCCGAGGCCACGTGCCGCGCCGCACGCTGTGAGCGCCAAGCCCCGGCAGCTTGGCAGGTGGCCGCCGGGCCACGCTCGCCCGGCCCAGGCAGTGCGGGGGAGGGGCGCAGGGGGCCGGGCGGCGCCGCAGCGCGCCGCGACAAGGGCGCACCCCGCCGGGACTGCAAGACGTGGCAACTGGAAGAGCTGCCAGTGCTCCGAGGCCGGCCCGGCGCGGCCCCGCAGCAAGGGCGCAGCACGCCGAGCGCCGGGCGCACGCCAGAGCACGCAAACGCTCACAAGGACCCTCGCCGCAGCGCTGCGGGCGGAAGCGATGGCCATTCGGGCCCAATGTCACCCCGGAGTGACCGCGAGCACGCGCCGAAGCAGCGGCTCTGCCGGGCGACACCGCCTCGCCGAGGGCGCGCCCCTGGCGCCGCCCGGGGCGCAATGCGATCGCGGCGCACGCGCACAGCGGCTCAAGGCCGCCGTTGCGCACGTGTGCGGGGGGAAGACGCCTGCTTTGGGCGCGGTTGGAGGGCAGCCCCTGGAGGCACAGCTCGAGCTCCGCGAAACGACAGAGGCCAGGAGGACGGGGGGCTGCGTGGTGGTGAGTGGGTGCGCGCGACGAGGGGGCAGCGTAGCGGCTGCTCGTTCGCCGCTGGCAAGCTACATCGAACGCAACGCACGCGGCAGCACGCGTTTCGGGGCGCGCGCGCACCGCCGAGGTGCAAGAGAGGGGGAGCGAGCGGCCACTGCTAGTTGTGCATTTCGCGGAGAGCCCCCTCCGTGCGGCGCTCCATCTCGTCTTCGAAGCTGGATTCCGACATGGCCGGGGAGTCCCGCCCCGTGGGGGCGGGCTCGAAGGGAAGGAAGGGCGGCTCCTTGCCCGAGTCGACGAACTCCCGCATCGCCCTCCGCCCCTCGGGGGAGAGGTGCTCGAGCATGTGGGGGTTGTCCCTCGCAGTGCGGCGGAGCTCGCGGAGCTCCGCCTGCTCGTGGGCCGCGTCAAAGTAGCGCCACACGGGGGGGTTGGCGGCGCGGGCGGCGTGGAAGGCCTGGAGCACGGGCTTGCGGCGGCGCAGGCGGCTGCTGCTGGAGCTGCGGCCGCGGCCGCGGGCCGCCGCGTGGTCGTCCTCGTCGTCCTCGCTGTCATCCGTGGCGCCGAACACGTCGGCGGGCGCGGGGGGTCGCCTGGCGCGGAAGACCTCGTCCTCGGGCCGAACGAAGGCGGAGGCCTCGGCCGAAGGGGCGTCCGCCCTGCAGCAGCGGCAGCAGTTGCGGGCGGTGCGGCAGGGGCACGAGATCGTGTAGACGACGGCGCCGGCAAGCCACCTGGCGAAGCCGTCGAGCACGACGAAGAGCGACACGACGAGGCCGAGTCCCTGGAGAACGAGCGGCACTGCGGCGCACATGACCATGGCGGGGGCGGAGGACCCCGCGAGGGGGGCGGCCGTGAGCACCGCCATGCGGATGAGGCTGGTGAACGCGCCGAGGCGCTCCGGGGTGGCGGGCGTGGAGAAGACGAACCAGAGCCCGATGCTGATGAGGACGAGGACGACCGCCACGAGGGCGGCCAGCTGGATGGTGGCCTCGTCGATCTCCTGCCCCGTGGCAGCGCGCACGAGGCCCTGCACGCTGGCGACGGCCGCCTTGGGGAGGAGCTCCCGCCAGATGACGCCAAGCGTGCCCGCGATGATCGCGGCGGTCGCGCCCAGCGGCGACGAGAGGCGCTGCGCGACGAACCACAAGACCACGCCCAACGCCACAGTGATGCCCACGAAGAAGACTGTCACGGTGAAGACGGCCTCGTTGGCGATGTACGGCGCCACGATCCAAAACACCACAACCAGCAGCGCGATTGTCACCGACACCGGGTCGAACTCTGCGCAGCCACGCAGAGCCGAGGCAGCAGGCACAAGGTAGCGAGCGCGGCGGTGAGGCAGCGGGCAGGCAGGGGGGTGGGGGGGGGGCGGGCGGACGCGTGGCGAAAAAGAGAGCACGCCTCGAGAGTGTCGCAACTCGCAACCGGCGCGCCCGGCGATCCCGCGCTTGCGAGGGGCTGAAATCGCCCACCCGGGGTGCGAGACCGAAATAGCAAATACACGCGCCCAGCACGGCGTGGCGGCGCAGCCGACCGCCTCAGACGGGGCGACTGCTCACGGACAAGCTCGGCAACGAAGCGGCCGCCGTTGGACGCCGTGAACGTGTTGTTGGAGAGCATCCACACGCTGCCATGGCTGCCCATCAGCTGCATGACCGGCGTGCGGATCATGCTGAAGACGCCATCGACGGTCGAGGCTTCAGACCCGACGATGACGTCTCCGCCTGCGCGCGCCGGGCGTGGGGGGGGTGACGGGCACATTGGTTGGCGCATGTCGCAGCCGAGCGGCGCGCTGCGCGACGCCAGCTGCGCCGCCCAGCCGCGAGCCAAGGAGCAGCGGCGCACAGGGCCGAATCCCAACCAGCGAGCTGCACGGGCCCGCTGCGCAGCGGGCGGCGGACTCACTGTTCAGCGGGGTCAGGCGCAGGGAGCCGAGCACGTATGGCACCGCCTTCAACACGGCGTCCACGTCCAGGCCTACCGGGTCCGCCCGCACTTCCAGGCAGAACAGCGGGACGCTGGGGTTGGGGGCGTCGAACAGCGAAAGAACCGTGCAGTCGCGCTTCGCCTGGGAACTTTGCTGGCGGCCTGCCTGCTTCGCGGCGAAGCCGGTCCCGGCCAGGCAGCCGAGCACCAGCAAGCACAGCCCCGCGGCGAGCGCCCTAGAGGGCGTCCTTTCACTGGCCATGCTGCTGCGCGCCCGCCCACTCGCTCTCGGGCGCGGCGGTGTGCCGCGTCCGGGAGGTGCGCGCGCCGGCAAACGGCGCAGAGCCTGTCGGCGGCAAGGCGGGAACGGCCTGCGTGCCGCCACTCAAGGCCCGAGCAGGAAGACGCAATGGCGGCCCGGCGCATCGCAGCGACAATTGGCGGCAACCTCAAGGCGGTGAGGCAGCCGCAGCGCACGGGAGCAGCGAGAGGGCGGGCGGAGGCCGAGGGCGCTGCGTGGCAGCACCGTGCGGAGGGCAATGCAGCAAGCGGCTGCCGCCCGAGTGTCGAGCGCCCGCGTGCCGAGGTGTTGCCGCCCCGCCGAGTCGCAGCACCCCGAGCGGCGCCTTGCGCTCGGGCAGTTCGGCGAGCTGTCCCGCGTCATGTCCCCGGAGCTGGTCGCCGGGTTTGCCGAGGTCAGCGGCGACGACAACCCCGTGCACTTGAGCGAAGAGTACGCGGCCAAGACGCGGTTCAAGAAGCCCATTGCGCACGGGATGCTGTACAGCTCGATGATTAGCACCATCTTCGGGGCGCAATTCGAGGGGGCCATCTATCTCCGGCAAACGTTTGAGTTCAAGCGCCCTGTGTTCGTGGGCGACAAGGCGACCGCCAAGGTGACGGTGACAGACGTGCAGGTGGACCCCTACATCGTGACCTGCCGCACTGTGATCGAGGACTCGGCTGGCAAGGTCTGCACCGACGGCGAGGCATCCGTGCTGCTGCCGGACCCGGAGGCGGCGCCGCGCGCGTAGGCTCTGCCCGCGAAGCCGGCGGCATGCAGCTGCAGGCCACCGCAGAGGCATCGCGTCAGAAGGCGGAGCACGCGTCTGTTGAATTGGCCGCGGTGCGGTTCTTTGCTGTGCTGGCGATGGCATCGGCGCAAGACGGCCTGGCAGTCGCGCGCAACAACGTATTATCGAGGGGGGCGGGTCCGGCCACAGCGGGTGGACATCCCCCCCCCCCGGCGTTTTCAACACAGGCAAGCGCACGCGCTCACAGAAAGGCACTGCCACCCCAAGCAGCGATGCCAATGCAGGCAGGGGGCGTGGCGCGGCTGCTGCTCACTCGCGGGGCGCGCGGCGCGGGGCTGTGGCTGCCCGCTTCGACCCGCTGCGCTGGCTCCCCGTTCCCACTTCACAGGGAGCGCGTGCGCGCGGCGGCCCGGCGTAGGGAGGCCCCCCGCGTGCGCGAGCCGGCAGCGGGTCCGCCCCAGCGCCCTTCCCTGCGGCAAGCAGCGATGCCGGCGCTAGCCCCGGACCCAGCGGCCGTACAGGACCGCCCCGAGCAAGGAGAGCGGCACCCCCACCACGCTCCCCCACGCCGGCATGCTCTCCACGCCCCCCATGGCGTAGCTCCAGGCCAGCGAGGCGAGGAAGAGCAGACATGCCTTGACGTACCCCATCACCTGGAACGTCACGGGCGACGTCACCCCGATGAGGGCCCCTGCCGCAACGTTGGATGTCACTGCCATGACGGCGGTGAGGGCGAGCGCGCTCACCAGCAGCGGGGACCAGTGGATCGCCAGGAAGCCCCCCTCGCCCGTGGCCTCAAACGCCGCCACGACGGCCCCCCCCGCTGCCACCACGGGCGAGATCTGCTGCAGCAGCTGCGCGGAGTTCACCCCAAGCGAGTCCTGCCGCATCTTCTGCAGCACCTGGTAGGCGGCGTTGCAGATGACGGACACGAAGGCCACGGGGAGGCCCCAGCCGGCCTGAAGGTCCTTGTCGTTGATGGTGTGCAGCGCCACGCCCGCCACCACAACCGACAGCGCGCCCAGCACGGGCAGGTCGTAGCGCTTCCCCTCCCACAGGAAGCGCAGGAGCACGGTGGAGGGAGTCGTCAGCATGTTGGTCGCGAGAAACGCCCCCAGAGAGTTGATTTTGAGCGACGTCGTGCCCAGCACGATGGACAGCGCCCCCATGCTGCCGAGCAGCAGGCGGTCGTAGGTGGGCATGGCCTTGTGGGCGAAGGCCCCTGCCCAGGAGAGCAGCGTCAGCACGGTGGCGTTGCTCGCAAAATGCAGCGCGACCAGGAGCCCAGAGAAGCGGAAGTTCATCTCGTTCATCAGCATCTTGTTCGCCAAGATGAGCCCGATTCCCGCCGCTGGGGCCGCAAGGATCAGCGCGTACACCTGCCACGGCGCAAGCAAGGTTCCCGGTGCAAGGGCCAGCCTCGGCGGGCCCGGCTTCGACGTGTCGCCCTCCTCTTCGTCGCCCGACAGGCCCATCATCACTGCATCCAGCACGGCCGTCGCGCCGGCTCCGGGGCCCTGATCCTTGCCGACCTCCCGCTGCGCGGCGGCGGCATCGCGGCGCGGGGCAATCGCGCTCATGCGGAGCGAAGACGCGGGCACCAGCGACTGGCGAGCGCGCACGCCAAAGGCCTTGACCCTTAGTGCAGACGCCCAGCCAACGCTCTCCTCCCAGGGCATCCGGGGGTGCGCCCCGAGGGAGCCCGAACTCGAACTTGGGCTGCAACTTGCCGATGTTTTCGGTTTGCTTGGCGGCAGAGCCGCGGCCGCCCGAGGCGCGTCGCAGTCCTTGCACCGCCACCGGACGGGAGCCAGGGAGGTCTCACGGGGCAGGCTGGCCGGTGGAGACAGCCGCTCGCGGATGGCGGTGGAGGCCGTCGCGGGTCCGGCGTGCCGGCCGTCGCGCGGTCGGCCACACACGCACCACAACTGCAGCTCGCGGATTGATGGCAGAGCCGCCCGACTCTGCCAGCGGTTCTGGCTGCCGAGGATGTGCAGCGTCGCTGTGCGAGCCGCCAGCAAAGCGCCCGGCGGGCCCAGGCGTGCGGGGCGCAACGCAACGGTACCGTACTGCGCCCTCCGCTCGGTCGGGGGGCGGCGGAGCGCTGCCGTGCGCGCATCAGACGTTTTTGTCGCGGCAGGCCCGACTCGGAACGCCGAACTGCGATCGAGCGAAAAAGCCAAAAAGGCAAAACAAGCAGAGTCAGAGGGAAGCGAGCCGGCACCGGCCGCCTGGCCTCCGGGAAGCGCAAGGAGGGCGAGCCGCCGAGATGCAGGGAGGATACTACGGTGGGCCGCCGCCCCCCGGCATGCCGCCGAGGGGCCCGCCCATGGCGTTCGCGCCGCGAGGCCCGCCCGGGATGCCGGCGCCGCCCGGCATGGGCAGGCCAGGGATGCCGCCTCCGGGCATGGGCATGCGCCCTGGCCCGAACATGTTCGGCAGGGGGCCGCCCCGCCCGGTGATGCTGCCGCAGCCCGTCGCGCCCAAGCCCATCAGCGCGCCCGCGGCCCCGCGCTCGGAGGTGAGTGCCCACTCTGCCTCGCTCCTCTCGCCTGCCCCGGGCCCGGCCCCGCCCCGTCCTGCTTTGCCTGGACGCCTGCGCCCTGGAATCGCAACGGAGGCTGCAAGCCGCTGCGTGCACTGGGAGTCGAGCAGGGCGCTGTGGCCTCAGGGTCCGCCGCGTCGAGCTCGCGGGCGTGGCGGTTTGCACGCCGGGCCTGGGCGCGCGGATCAGGGCGGCCTCGGCCGCGCCAGACACCCCGCGGAGGGGCCAGCGTTGCGGCCTGCTTGCATGCTTGCCTGTGCCACTCCGCCGCAAGGCCGCGTTCCCCGTCTGGCCCGCTTCGCGCAGGAGGAGCTCATCGCCGAGCGCGCCCGTCGCTGGCGGCGCGTCAACTCCGCGCGGTACAACCCCAAGCGCGACTTTGGGGGCAAGTCCCAGAAGGGCGGCGCCACCGTCGTGGAGAAGGAGATGATGCCCGCAGAGCACATCCGCAAAATCATGCGCGACCACGGCGACATGAGCGCGGCCAAGTGGAAGGACCAGAAGCGCGTCTACCTCGGCGCCCTCAAGTACGCTCCGCACGCCGTGTTCAAGCTGCTCGAGAACATGCCCATGCCGTGGGAGCAGATCCGCGACGTGAGCGTCCTCTACCACGTCACCGGCGCAGTGAGCTTCGTGGACGAGGTGCCTCGGGTGGTGGAGCCGGTGTACATGGCCCAGTGGGGAACCACCTGGATCATGATGCGCCGGGAGAAGCGCGACCGCCGCAACTTCCGCCGCATGCGGTTCCCGCCCTTCGACGACGAGGAGCCGCCGCTCGACTACACGGACAACATCGTCGACGCCGAGCCGCCCGAGGCTCTCCGATTCGACCTCGACCCCGAGGACGACGCGGACGTCATCGACTGGCTCTGGGACAACAAGGGCCTCGTCGGCACGCCGCACATCAACGGCGAAACGTACCGCCGCTGGCACCTGCCTCTCTCCACGATGGCGACGCTGCACCGGCTCTCGAGCCAGCTGCTCTCCGGCATCACCGACTCCAACGCGCGCTACCTCTTCGACCTGCCCTCCTTCCTCACCAGCAAGGCCCTCAACCTCACTATCCCCGGCGGGCCCCGCTTCGAGCCGCTCTTCCGCGACGACGACCCAGCCGACGACGACTGGAACGAGTTCAACGACATCCACAAGGTTATCATGCGCGTCCCCATCCGCACCGAGTACCGCGTCGCGTTCCCTTACCTCTACAACAGCCGTCCGCGCAAGGTCCGGCCTCAGGTCTACGGCGCGCCGGCCTCCGTCGTCCTGCCGCCGGAGGACGACCCCGACGCGCCCGCCTTCGCCTTCTACCCGTCCGTTAACCCCATCACGCCCCTCGAGTACGACGACTCGGCCTTTGCTGCTGACGACGCGGAGTGGGCCGAGGAGGCCGCCCAGGAGGCGGCTGCGGAGCGGCAGGCCGCGGAGGCCAGGGCCGCTCTCCGCGCCGCCGACGTCGAGGCTGGGTTCGGGCCCGGCGGCGCCGCGGAAGCAAGCTTCGTCGCGTACGCAGACGATGACGAGGAGGAGGACGACGAGGGCGACGTGGGCGACGTGGGTGCCACCGGCGCGCAGGCGGGCGGGAAGGGCGCCGCCGCCGCCACGGACGCCTTTGCAGCCGTCGCGGGCGCAGGCGTGCGCGTCGCCGGTCAGGGCCAAACCGCCCACCGGCGAAGGAGGGCGCGGCCGTGGGAGGCATCGGCTGGCGCAGGCGGCGTTGCCAGGCCAGGAGAGGTCGACGGGTCGGGCACGCTGTGGCTGCCTGCCGGCGCCACCCCCGCCCTCTGGGAGGTGGAGCCGCAGACGGACTACACGTCCGACGGCATCGCCCTCCTCTTCGCGCCCCGGCCCTTCAACCTGCGCTCTGGCCGAACCCGCCGCGCGCAGGACGTTCCGCTGGTCAAGCGCTGGTACCAGGAGCACTGCCCTCAGGGCATGCCGACCAAGGTGCGCGTGTCGTACCAGAAGCTGCTCAAGACCTGGGTGCTCAACGAGCTCCGCAGCAGGCCGCCGCGCAGCGTGAAGAAGCGGTCGCTGCTCCGCTCCCTCAAGTCCACCAAGTTCTTCCAGCGCACCGAGCTGGACTGGGTCGAGGCCGGCCTGCAGGTGTGCAAGCAGGGCCACAACATGCTCAACCTCCTCATCGAGCGCAAGCGCCTGGACTACCTGCACCTCGACTACAACTTCAACCTCAAGCCCACCAAGACGCTCACCACCAAGGAGCGCAAGAAGAGCCGCTTCGGCAACGCGTTCCACCTCATGCGCGAGATCTTCCGCCTCACCAAGCTCGTGGTCGACTCCCACGTGCAGTACCGCATCGGCAACATCGACGCCTACCAGCTCGCCGACGGCCTGCAGTACGCCTTCGCGCACGTGGGCCAGCTCACGGGCATGTACCGGTACAAGTACCGGCTCATGCGCCAGGTCCGCATGACCAAGGACCTCAAGCACGTCATCTACTACCGCTTCAACACGGGCCCGGTCGGCAAGGGCCCCGGCGTCGGCTTCTGGGCCCCCGGGTGGCGCGTCTGGCTCTTCTTCCTGCGCGGGATCGTGCCCCTGCTGGAGCGCTGGCTGGGCAACCTCCTCGCTCGCCAGTTCGAGGGCCGCCACAACAAGGGCATCGCCTCCACGGTCACGAAGCAGCGCGTCGAGTCGCACTACGACCTGGAGCTGCGCGCCGCCGTGATGCACGACATCGTGGACATGATGCCGCCTGGCGTCCGCGCCAACAAGAGCCGCGTCATCCTCCAGCACCTGGTCGAGGCCTGGCGCTGCTGGAAGGCGAACATCCCGTGGAAGGTGCCGGGGATGCCGCCCGCCATCGAGGCCATGATCCTCCGCTACGTCAAGGCCAAGGCGGACTGGTACACCAACGTCGCGCACTACAACCGCGAGCGCATCGCCCGCAGCGCCACGGTGGACAAGACGGTCTGCCGGAAGAACGTGGGGCGCCTCGCGCGGCTCTGGCTCAAGGCCGAGCAGGAGCGCCAGCACAACTACGAGAAGGACGGCCCGTACCTCAGCACCGAGGAGGCCGTCGCCGTGTACTCCACCACGGTGCACTGGCTGGAGAGCCGCAAGTTCCGCCCCATCCCGTTCCCGCCCCTCTCGTACAAGCACGACACCAAGCTGCTCATCCTCGCCCTGGAGCGCCTCAAGGAGGGTTACATCAAGAAGACCAAGCTCAACGGCCCGGAGCGCGAGGAGCTCGGCCTCGTGGAGCAGGCCTACGACAACCCGCACGAGGCCCTCAGCACCATCAAGCGGACGCTGCTCACTGCCAAGACCTTCAAGGAGGTTGAGATCGAGTTCGTGGACCTTTACTCCCACATCTACCCCTTCTACCAGATCTCCCCGCAGGAGCGCATCACGGACGCCTACCTCGACCAGTACCTGTGGTACGAGGCGGACAAGCGGGGCCTCTTCCCCAACTGGGTCAAGCCCTCGGACTCGGAGCCGCCGCCGGTGCTGGTGTACAAGTGGTGCCAGGGCATCAACAACCTCGACGGCGTCTGGGAGACGGACGAGGGCCAGTGCACCGTGCTGATGGAGACCAAGCTGGAAAAGGTGTTCGAGAAGGTGGACCTCCGCCTGCTCAACCGCCTGCTGCGCCTCATCGTGGACCACAACATCGCCGACTACATGTCCGGCAAGAACAACGTCACGCTCGCCTACAAGGACATGATGCACATCAACCGCTACGGCATGGTGCGCGGCCTCTGCTTCGCCGGCTTCATGTTCCAGTACTACGCGCTGGTCATCGACCTCCTCCTCGTCACCCTCTCGCGCGCCTCGGACATGGCCGGCCCGCCCCACGTGCCCAACGACTTCCTCACCTTCCCCACCGTGGAGCAGGAGCGGGGCCACCCGCTGCGGCTCTACATGCGCTACGTGGACCGCATCTACGCCGTGTTCCGCTTCACGGCCGACGACGCGCGCGACCTCATTCAGCGCCACCTGACCGAGCACCCCGACCCCAACAACGAGAACGTGGTGGGGTACAACAACAAGCGCTGCTGGCCCCGCGACGCCCGCATGCGCCTGATGAAGCACGACGTCAACCTCGGCCGCGCCGTGTTCTGGGAGATGCAGAACCGCCTGCCGCGCTCCATGACGACGCTCGAGTGGGACTCCTCCTTCGTGTCCGTCTACTCCAAGGACAACCCGAACCTCCTCTTCTCCATGGTGGGCTTCGACGTGCGCGTCCTGCCCCGGTGCCGCATGGAGCGCGGGGAGTTCTCCGCCGCCCGCGACGGCGTGTGGGACCTCCAGAACGAGGACACCAAGGAGCGCACGGCGCAGGCGCACCTTCGCGTGGAGACGACCGCCATCAAGGCCTTCGACAACCGCGTGCGGAACCTCCTCATGTCCGCCGGCAGCGCGACCTTCACGAAGATCGGCAACAAGTGGAACTCCGCCGTCATCTCCCTCATGACCTACTTCCGCGAGGCGGTGGTCCAGACCCCGGAGCTCCTGGACCTGCTCGTCAAGTGCGAGAACAAGGTGCAAACCCGCGTCAAGATCGGCCTCAACTCCAAGATGCCCTCCCGCTTCCCCCCCGTCGTGTTCTACACGCCCAAGGAACTCGGCGGCCTCGGCATGCTCTCCATGGGCCACATTCTCATCCCCCAGTCGGACCTGCGCTTCTCCAAGCAGACCGACCTGGGCATCACCCACTTCCGAGCCGGCCTCAGCCACGAGGAGGAGAACCTCATCCCCAACCTCTACCGCTACATCCTTCCCTGGGAGGCGGAGATCGTCGACTCGCAGCGCGTCTGGGCCGAGTACGCCCTCAAGCGCCAGGAGGCGTCGGCGCAGAACCGCCGCCTGACCCTCGAGGATCTGGAGGACAGCTGGGACCGCGGCCTGCCCCGCATCAACACGCTCTTCCAAAAGGACCGCCACACGCTGGCGTATGACAAGGGCTGGCGGCTGCGCACGGAGTTTACCAAGTACCAGAAGTACCACCAGAACCCCTTCTGGTGGACCCACCAGCGGCACGACGGCAAGCTCTGGAACCTCAACAACTATCGCACCGACGTCATCCAGGCGCTGGGCGGGGTTGAGGGCATCCTAGAGCACACGCTGTTCAAGGGAACGTACTTCCCCACCTGGGAGGGCCTCTTCTGGGAGAAGGCCTCCGGCTTCGAGGAGGCGATGAAGTTCAAGAAGCTCACCTCGGCGCAGCGCTCCGGCCTGAACCAGATCCCGAACCGTCGCTTCGCGCTCTGGTGGAGCCCCACCATCAACCGCGCCAACGTGTACATCGGCTTCCAGGTGCAGCTGGACCTCACGGGCATCTTCATGCACGGCAAGATCCCCGTGCTGAAGATCTCCTACATCCAGATCTTCCGCGCCCACCTGTGGCAGAAGGTGCACGAGTCCGTGGTGATGGACCTCTGCCAGGTGTTCGACCAGCAGCTCGAGGCGCTCGGCATCTCCAAGGCCCAGAAGGAGGACATCCACCCGCGCAAGAGCTACAAGATGAACAGCAGCTGCGCCGACATCCTCGTCCTCGCTTCCTTCCCGTGGCAGGTGTCCAAGCCTTCTCTCCTCCACGACAAGGAGGACCCGGGCACGGAGCTCACCACCTCCAAGTGGTGGCTGGACATCCAGCTCCGCTGGGGCGACTACGACAGCCACGACATCGAGCGCTACTCCAAGGCCAAGTTCCTCGACTACTCCCAGGACAGCATGTCCGTGTACCCCAGCCCCACCGGCGCCCTCGTCGCGCTCGACCTGGCCTACAACCTCTACAGCGCGTACGGCCTCTGGTTCCGCGGCTGCAAGCCGCTGATGCAGGCTGCCATGGCCAAGATCATGAAGGCCAACCCCGCCCTCTACGTGCTCCGCGAGCGCATCCGCAAGAGCCTCCAGCTCTACTCGTCGGAGCCCACGGAGCCGTACCTGAGCTCCCAGAACTACTCGGAGCTCTTCAGCCGCGCCTCCACCTGGTTTGTGGACGACACCAACGTGTACCGCATGACCATCCACAAGACGTTCGACGGGAACATCACCACCAAAGCCATCAACGGCGCCATCATCATCGTGAACCCGCGCACCGGCCAGCTCTTCCTCAAGATCATCCACACCAGCGCCTGGGCCGGCCAGAAGCGCCGCTCCGCCCTGGCCAAGTGGAAGACCGCCGAGGAGGTGGCCGTGCTCACCCGCTCCATGCCGGCCTCGGAGCAGCCGAAGCAGATCATCGTGACCCGCAAGGGCATGCTCGACCCGCTCGAGGTGCACCTGCTCGACTTCCCCAACATCGTCATCAAGGGCAGCGACCTGCAGCTCCCCTTCCAGTCCATCCTCAAGGTGGAGAAGCTCGGCGACATGGTGGTGCAGGCCACCAAGCCCGACATGCTCCTCTTCAACCTCTACGACGACTGGCTCGGCAGCATCAGCCCCTTCACCGCCTTCACCCGCCTCGTCCTCATCCTCCGCGCCCTGCACGTGAGCACCGACCGCACCAAGGAGGTGCTCCGCCCCGACACCACCACCGTGACGCAGCCGCAGCACGTCTGGCCCACCATGACCGACGACGAGTGGACCAAGGTGGAGGTGCAGCTCAAGGACCTCATCCTCCAGGACTACGGCCGCAAGAACAACGTCAACACTGCGTCGCTCACGCAGTCGGAGATCCGCGACATCATCCTCGGCATGGAGGTAGCCCCGCCCAGCCAGCAGCGCCAGCAGATCGCTGAGATCGAGAAGCAGGCCCGCGCGCAGTCGCAGGTCACCGAGACGACGACCCGCTCCACGAACATCCACGGCGAGGAGATCATCACTACGACGCAGACCAACTACGAGTCCGCGTCCTTCGCCTCCAGGTCGGACTGGCGCCAGCGCGCGGTCAACAGCGAAACGCTCCACCGGCGCACGGAGCACGTCCACACCGACTCCCGGGACCTCGGCGAGGAGGGCATCACCTACGTGGTCCCCAAGAACATCCTCCGCCGCTTCGTCGCCATCGCCGACGTCCGCACGCAGGTGGCAGGGTTCATGTACGGCTCCGCCCCGCGCGACGCCCCCGACGTCCGGGAGGTTCGCTGCATCGTCCTGCCTCCCCAGGTGGGCTCCCAGTACGACGTCAAGCTGCCCGACGCCCTGCCCTCGCACCCGGCGCTGCAGGGGCTCAAGCCTCTCGGGTGGATCCACACGCAGCAGCGGGAGTCCCCGCACCTCAGCCCCGTGGACGTGCAGGCCCACGCGGCGCTGCTGTCGCGCAGCGCCGACGCGGCCGCCGCCGCCGAGGACTCCGCCGCCGCGGCAGGGGCCGCCGGGGGGCCCGCATCCGGCGCGGGGGCCCCCCAGGCCTGGTCTGCGGACGAAGCCGTCGTGGCCACCTGCTCCTTCACCCTCGCGTCGGTCACGCTCACTGCGCACCGGGTCACGTCGAAGGGCCTGGACTGGGCCCGCGGCGAGGGAGGCGGCGCGATTGCGGCCGCAGCGGCAGCCGCAGCCGCGTCGGGAGCAGGACCCGGCATCAAGGGATTCAAGACGGACTTTTACGACAAGGCCCAGATCACCCTCACAGACGCCATCCGCGGTTTCTTCCTCGTGCCGGACGAGGGAAGCTGGAACTACTTCTTCCAGGGCGTCAAGTTCGCGCCCACAATCAAGTACGGCCTCAAGCTCGACGTGCCGCTCGAGTTCTACCACGAGCGCCATCGCCCGGCCCACTTCCTCCAGTTTGCCGCCATGGAGGAGGAGGACAAGGACGGCGCCCTGGGCGCCCTTGGGGACGCCGGGGTGGACCGTGACGATGCGTTCGCTTGATTGCGGACAGCGCGTGCGTGTTTGCTCCCGTCCGCATTCTGCCTTGACGATCACTTGCGCGATGCAGCTCCACGGCCGGGTCGCGCTCGCTCGCTCGCTCTCTCTCTCTCGTCCCCTTGCTCTCCATCGCACACACACACTCACATATGCACACGAGTGGCCACGTACACGGGCCTTTCGGCTGCTCTCGCTCGATGGCCGCTGCCCTCGACGCTGCCCGGCTCTGCACTGCAGCCTTGCGCCAACGCAGCCGAGCGAGCGCCCCTGCGGAGACGCATGCCACCCTGCCGGCATGGCAGACGCGGCCGCGGACGGCGGGTGGGACAACCCCGCGCCCGGAAGCCCCGGCGGGCGGGGGGTCAGGGTGGAACCCGTGCTGTCGCCGCCAACGGGCGAGATGGGACTCTCCGACCCGCACTCTGCGGCCCTGTCGCCGGCGTTCCTCTTGCGGCACGCGGCAAAGTCCGGCAGGCTTGAGCGCGCACTTACCGGGGGACGGACGCGGGGCCGGTCTCGGCTCCGAGCCGGGGCTGACCCGCCGCGGGCAACGGCGGCGCTTGCCGTGGAGGCGGTGTCGCACCTGAAGCTCTCGCAGCTTGGCTTGTCCTCCTTGAGGGGTGTGCACGTGTGCCGAGAGCTGACAGTGAGGCGCTCCGCGGCCGCGACGGCGCTGTTGCACCGGCGGCCGTGTTCCGCGTTCGCTTCGACGAGCCGGCGCTGCAACCGCTGCGACTGCCACCCCTCGCCCTCCGCCGCAGGCCCTGTATGCCTACGAGAACGAGCTGGAAGAGCTTGACGACTTCAGCGGCGGCATGCGCAAGCTGGAGACGCTTCACCTGGAGCGAAACCAGCTGAGCTCGGCAGCCGTCGCCGGAGGGCTGACAGGCCTGTACGCACTGCGCAAGCTGTGAGGGCCGCGGCCGGAGCCCAGCGCGCGAATTGCGGGCTAGCGCCGCGCCAGATCGCTACCGGCGACGGCTGGCGAGGACGCGGCAGCGGCGTGGCAGTTGAGCCCCCAGCTCCGCGCTGGCTTTGTCAACCTTGCCCCCTGACGCTTCCCCCCCGCCCCCCAGCTCCGCGCTGGCTTTGTGAACCTTGCCCGCTGACACTTCCCCGCCGCCCCCTGCTTCCGCCGCAGCCACCTGGACGGCAACCGGATCGCCGTGCTTGCCGGCCTGGAGAGCTGCCCCGGCCTTCAGCACCTCACGCTCGCCGACCAGCGGTCTGCAGAGCCGCTCACGTTCTCGCGCCCGGCCCTCGCGGCCGTGGGCGGCTGCCTGCAGACGCTTGACGTCAGCGGGTGCCGCATCGCCTCCCTGCGCCCCCTGCAGCTCCTCCGGGCTATCGAGACGCTCAACTGCGACAGAAACGACATCAGCGACATGGTGGAAGTGGCAGAGCTGCTCAGGAGTGCGCGGTGGATGAGCGACTTTTCGCTGCGCGACAACCCCGTCTCAGCCCTCCGCAACTACCGCCACAAGGCGATTGCCGTGTCACAGCCGTCTCTGCGTGAGTGCCTGGCGATGGGCGATCGCACTGCGCGAGGTGCCCAGCCCTGCCTGAAGCCTTGTTCCGGTGTATTGCTCCGAGACGTGTGGTGGCCGCCCAGCCCGGCAGCGCCCTCGGCTGGCGCGCGCCGCCTCCGAGCGGCTGGCCGGCTCGCAGTGACGCCGGCCCCCGCCCGGACCGGCTGAGGTGGGAGGGGGTCCCGCCACGCGGTGCTAGTTCCACCATCGCGCGTCGCCGCCGCTGTCGTTTGTTGCAACGAGCCGCGTGCCTCGCAGGTCGCCTCGACGGAGCCGAGGTCACAGCTAAGCAGAGGGACTTTCTGCTGCGGCTTGAGCTGCGCAAGCGGGGGCTCGGGCGGGCCAACGCTGCGCCCGACGACGACGGGTCCGGCGGGGCAGCGGAGGCCGGTGCAGTTGCCGGGCCCACAAGCGGCGGGCCCCTCCGCCGGGGAGCCCACGCCGGTTTGGCGGCGACGGGCCGACCCGTGGCGTCGTCGGCGCTCGCCATCGCCGGGAGCAACGCGGTTTCGCGCGAGTCAACGCCTCCCATGCCCGCTGCTCGCGCCGGCCGCACCGCCTCGCTGGGGCTGGGCGGCGGCTTCCGGCCAGCTCCGGCGGCGAACGCCCCAAGCGGCGGGCACCGCGGCGGGCGTCGCGGCGCTGGGCCAGGGCACGGGTACGGGTCCGGGAGCGGCGGCGGTGCGAGGCAGAGCAGCAGGGGCTTCTACGGCGGGGGAAGAAGCTCGGGCGCGGGCGCGGGAATGGGCGGAGGCAGGGCCAGCAGAGGGGCGCGTTTGCGCGGTGCCCGGGGCCAAGAGGCCCCGTTCCCCACACCGACGGGCCCTCGCGGCATCAGCCCCCCAGCGGACGAGGCCGGCGACGCACCTGGCGCCGCGGGCGGTTTCGTGCCTCCCGGCGCTGCCAGGTGGCTGTCGCCGGGCGACGCCGCGGCCGCGGGCCTCGCTGTGCAGGGCGGGCCGGCCAAGCCGCCGCGCACGCCCTGGGGCGTTGGGCCGGGCCTGCACCGCTCGGGCAAGGCGGCCGCAACGCGGTCCCGGCCCGGGCTGCCAGTCGCTCCCTGGCAGCTGGACGCTGGCGACCAGCGCGCGGAGGCGCCGGGGGGGCTTGAGGGGCACGGTGTGCAGCCGTCCCGCCGGTGAGCGGCGCGGGCGCTGCGGCTGTGCCCCGCCTCACTGCGCGTGCGAGAGCGCGGGCACGCACGGGTTGCGCCTCGTTGGCTGGTTCACGCGCAGCGCTGCAACGAGGATGGAGTGCTCGCGTGGCGTTGGCGGCGGTGGGCGCAGCAGTACGTGGTGCGGTGGCGCAGAGGCCCGCGCGCCTGCCCCCTCAGCACAAGGTGCAACGGTGTCGCGTGACAGGGAGCGCTCCAGCCCGTTGTGGGTTGCGACACCAAGATTGGCACTTGCCCGAATAAAGCACACACGCAGTGCCTCTGGCAGGGGCAGGCAGATTCACACGAAACGTCGAGTTGCCGGGAGAAGGAGGAAAGCAGGGGAGCGCCAAGGAGGCTGCTCGGGACGGAGGTGGGGGGGGGGTGGAGTGGAGGGCAGCAGGAAACGGAGAGCAGAGGAGGGGAAGGCTTACGTCGAACAAGCAAACAACCACATGCAGCGGGGGCACGGGGTGGTGGTGGGGGGGAAGGGGGGAGACGCGAGACGGGCTGCCGGCACGACGGCGGGTGCTCCGCTAACTGAGAGCAGCTGGAGCAGAGAGAGACGGGGAGGACGGCAGGCGAGGCCGCTGGCCACCAGAGGCGGGACCGGCCCGCACCGAGCGAGCGAGCGAGCGAGCGCCGCGCTGAGCAGGGGCGGCAGGCGGGGCCGACCGCGGTTCCCCCTGAGGAATAGCTTCCACCCCCCCACCCCCCCCGGGATACAGCATCGGGCTGCGTCATGCATCCGCACCGGGGGTCCCCAGTCAGGGCTCAGCGGTGCTCGACCAGCGAGCGCATGCGGAACTTGCGGCGCACGATGGGGCGCACGTCCTCGCAGCCGTGGAGCTCGCGCTCAAGGAACCAGGCCAGCTTGAGAAGCTCCCTGTCGTCGGGGTCCTCGAACCAGGACTCGATGGGGACGCCGTTGTCGAGGTGGTACCCGAATGCGTGCTGGCTGTTGTCAACCAGCACCGTCTGCTTGAGGTCCCGCCCGAGGACGTTGAGATCCTTGATGTAGTTGCCGTCCACGTTGAGGCAGGCCTCGCGGTAGAGCCTGTGGCGGATCCAGCGGTGGTGCGGGTCGAGGAGGTCGAGGAGGCGGGACGCGTAGACGGACTGGGAGGCGGTGAAGACGGTGACCTCGAACTTGGAGGCCACCCTGGCGAGGAAGCGCTCGAGGAAGGGCCGCTTGCGGACGTACACCTGGTACGTGTGACCGCCAAACACGACCGGGAAGCGGAGGTCCGGGTCGGGGATGGGCTCCACGGAGCAGTGGACCAGGGTCTCGTCCAGGTCGAGGACGAGGCTGATGGGGGGCGCGTCGCTGACCTTGCGGGGAAGAACGACGCGGTTCACGCGGGGCCTCACGGAGCTGTAGGGGGGCAGGAGACGGATAAAGAGGTAGGGGTTGAACTCCTCGTAGGCCTCCCAGTTGTCCGTCGCCTCGATGGCGGCGTGGGCGGCCGACACGCGGGAGGCGAGGTCGGCAGCAGCGGCCGCCGTGAGGGCGGTGGACATCTCGCCGGGGTGGGCCTCCGAGTCGTGGGCGGGGGCGGTGGCCGCAGTCGCGGCCGAGGCGGCAGACGCAGTGGACGACACCGACGGGTACCTGCCGACATCGCAGCGGGAGCTGGCGCGAGACTTGCCGGCGCCGGCCGGGTCGGCGTCAGCGTGGTCGCGGGCAGCGCGGGCAGGCGAGGACGAGGACGCAGACCCAGTCGCAGCCGACGCTGCGCCGCGCCCGGGAGGCGCTGCGGCGAGCACCGGCGTGGCGACGGCGCCGCACCCGGCGGCAGCCTCTGCCGCAATCGCGGCCGCTGCGCGCGCGCCGCCCAGGCGGTTCTCCTTGTCCGTGTTGGCGCCGGCAACGGCAGCTGCGTCCTCTTCGGCTGCGAGGGCGGGGGAGTCGGGGGCAGGGGCGAGGGGCGCGCTAGCGTTGCGCCGAGGGGCTGAGCCTGCGCCGCGGCAGCAGCAGGGGCTGTTGGCGAAGCGCACAAGCGCTTCTCGCGCTTGACCGCGCCGAGCTCTCACCGATCCGCGCGGTTGGGGAAAAGAGGCCACCCGTGCGGCCCGCAGGCACGTCCCTGCGACGAACATGAGGGGCGCGGGGGCGAGGGCGGCAGCGAGGCGTGCATGGCCGACACAGCCTGAGGAAACGCTGCGCGAGGCACGCGCCCGCGGGGCGGGGCGGCCCGCCGGAATCGGCTTGAGCGGACAGGCCCTCGCCAGGCAGGCTGCACGGGGCGGCGCAAACCGAAGCCGCGAGCGGAGGCGCCCCGGTGGCCCGGATTCGCGCAGCAAAGACCCAGATCGCCGTTGCGACCGGCGAGGGAGCTGTGCGCGCCTGATAGCCGGCAGGAACGGGCGGGGGCGGGTGTCGGGCCTGGCGCGGCGCCGCGCCGAGGCGCAGCTGGTGTTCCCTCCCGCGCAATGACAGGGGGCCTCCGCGCCGGCGGGGCAGAGGGAGGGGCGGGCCGGGGCACCTGGCAGCGAAGCGCCGCTGGCGCCGAGAAACCACGGGTCTGAGGGCGCGTCCTGGGGCGCCTGGGCGGCCCGGGAAGACGACCGGCCAAGAGAGCGGGGCCCAAAGCAGGGCCGCGGGGGGCCGCTCGGGGACGGGGACGGCGAAACGCGCGCTGGGTGGCGGGGGCGGGCTCGGGGGAGAGGTCGGCGACGCTTGCCGTCTCGCCGGCAAAGGAACGCGCAGCTGCAAGACTCACCCGGCGGCGCCGCGCTCGTCGACCCTGCGGGCGCGCACGATCTCGCTGTGCTTCATGGGCGACAGGCTTGCCATGGACGGCGTGGCTGCGGGGGAAGCGAGCCCCGGAGGGAGGGGGGGGCGAGGAGAGAGCACGATTGGCCCTGGCAGCCGAACCGGCGACGATGGGCACACCACAAGAGATGGCGCCACTGCAACCGGTCGGCTTCCCGCGGGCCTCACTGGGGTAGCCGCGGCCGGACCGGCGCTGCTGCGGCGTCGACGCGATGGGCGACTTGGGGTCTGCGGAAGGCGGCGAGCGGCGGCGAGGGCGAGGGGCGGGGCCAGTGGAGCAAGGGGAGCGAGGGCCTTGGCGACTGCCGCCTGTTCGAGGGCTCCTCACCGGCGTAGTAGCCGCGGCCCGCTCCCCATCCCGAGCGCCCGGGTGTCGTGGACGTTGCTTCCATGAGGCAGGGGACCGTGGGGAGGCAGGAGAGGGCTGCAAAGCAAGCCTCGCGGCGAACCACGAGGTGCTCGCTGGCTGCCGGCGAGTCGTCCCTCGGTTTCCGGCGCAAGTTCTGCCGGCTCCAACTATGCCACGCTCGGCCCCAACTCAGGGCAGAGCGCGCCCGACTGCGGAACTGCAAGTCGCGGGGCGGGGACGCGACCCCGGAATCGCTGCCCAGCGGCGCGGCTGGCCGAGCGGTCCGGTGCCCGGGCGGGCGCCGCGCGAGAGGCTCGCGGGGCTTGCGGCGCGGGCGCCCCGGCGGGCCCTGGGGCGCCGTGCGCGGCGCTGGGGCGCTTGCTGTGCGCGGCTGCTTTGAATCCGCCGCCCCGTCTCGATCTGGCGGCCATGCGGGGCGTTTGGGCGAGGGGCGCGCGCAATTCCGGGCGCGTTGGCGCCCGCCCCAACACGCATATACACACTCTGGCGCTGCGCAGGCCTGGCAGGCCGCGGAGGAATCACATGGACGGGCGCCCAAAGGCTTGGCCTGGGGGCACCCCGAGGGCGGCAGCACATTGCATCGGCCCCAGCGCCGCCGCGGGCTCCATGGGGGCCGCGGCGCGGCAGGCGTCCCACCTCGCTGACCCGCCAAGGCCGGCCGGGAACTGCGGGCGGCGCGCGGGCGCGCCTAGCCGGTCCAGCCTCTGCCGGGCCCGGCCGGGCTGCCGCGCTGGCCCGGGAGCCGGTACGGGTCCCCGAAGCCGGCCGACGCAGCCGCGGGGGGCTCCAGCCCCGCGAGGCGCGCCCTGGAGGCGTCGTAGTGCTGGCGGCTCTCGTCTGCGCGCCCGGGGCTGGCGCCGTAGGCCGCCGCCGAACCAGGGCGGGCGGCGGCAAAGTCGGCGTCCTCGGGCGGCTGCGGCGCCGAGCCGGGAGCAGAGGCGGGCCCTGTGCCGGCGTCGGCCGCCGCAGCGCCGTAGCGGTCCGCGAAGGACCCCTCTGAGGCGTAATCAGCGCCGCCGTAGCGGGGCGGCGGGGGAGACCCACCAGCCGACCTGCCAGCCGCGGCTGCGCCGTAGTCGCCAGGCGACCCCGCCCCGCCCGGGGTGCCGAAGTCGCCGCCGCTGTCCGAGAGGCGGCTCGCCCCCGCGCCGCCAACGCCCGAGTGCATAAGGCGCCGGAGCACCGCGCGGCCGGACTCCTCCTCGGCCGCCTCTGGGCTGAGGTAGTCGCGGAAGTCGTCGTCCTGCCAGAGGGCCGTGAAGCGCTTGTTGAAGAGCATCGCCCCGGACATGAGGTCGCCCGCGTAGGTGGTGACGGAGCGGCGCTCGGTGACCGCGCGCGGCACGGACCTGTTGATGGCGCGCCACATGTACAGGAAGAGGCCCTTGAGCTTGTCGGCGACGCCCGACTTGGAGATCTTGGAGTAGGCCACGATGGCGCAGCGGAGGAGCGCGTCCCAGAACTCGTCAAAGGTGAGCTTGCGGATGTGGGCCTCGGGGTCCACCTCGCGGAGGGAGGCGAGGTAGATCTGGCCCAGCTCCAGGGTGGAGAGGATGACGCTGCTGCTGAGGTCAAAGTCCGCGGCGAACTTGAGGAAGCCGGCGTAGGAGAGCGCGTTCTTCATCGAGTTGGAGGCCCTGCCCATGAAGGAGGAGGCGGTGGAGCTGGCGGCGCCAAAGGAGGCGCCGGTGCGCCCCATGTGGCCCGGGGACCCGCGGGAGGGGGACCCGCGGGAGGGCGAGGTGCCCGTGAAGCCGCGCGAGTCGTGCGCGCCGTGGCTTCCGCGCGCCACGTCCGCGCCCGTGGCGTAGTACTGGAAGATCTGCTCCAGCGCATCGTTGAAGATGTCACGGAGGTCCTCCAGCTCAGGGTTCCCCTCGTGCTCCGTGATGTCGAGCTCGGCGGGGCTGCGGCTCTCTGCGAAGGGCAGCACGTTGTTGAGCAGCAGCTTCTCGAAGGCGGCATCCACTGACGCGCGCTTCTCCCCGGGGTAGACGCGGGCCGAGAGCTTCATGAGCGCGGTGAGGAAGTCCGAGAAGTCCATCTTCTGGCCCGTGCGCGGCGTGCCAGCGGGGCGCTTGCGCTTCACCTCCGCGGTGTAGGCCACCACGACGTCTGCGACCACCAGGGGCTCGGCCGCGGTGCTGGTGCCGCTTCCTACAATCTGGCACGTCTTGCAGAACTTTACGAACTGCTGGGACTGCGACGCGGGGGTCGAGGGTCGCAGCGGGGAAGGGGGAGGGGGCGCGAACGGGAATCAGTCAGCTTCAGCGCTCGCCCGGCGAAGGAGGCTCGCGGGCGCCGAGAGCGGCACGAACGGGCGAGGGCGCCCCGGCCAAGCGGCTTCCACGGGAAAGCTGGCCGGGGCCTAGTGGGGGGGGGCGTGTGGCTGCCAGGCCTTGCGCCGCGGGGCGCGGATCTGGCGCAATCCCGCAGCAGGGAAATTGCGAGTGCATGCAGCCCCCGCAGCCCCCTGCCCCAGGTCGCCGTCAACGCCGAGGCACGCGGCGAGCGGCCTGCTGCACCCCGTCGGCGCCGGGAAAGGGCGAGGGGGCGCGCGGCACGGCAGGCGCGCGGCGCGGGAGCGCGAGGAGCCGAAGCGACGAGCAGGCAACCGCTGCTGCGCGCTGCAATCGCGTCCCTGGTCGCGGCTTCGCGGGCCAGCACCCATCCCAGGCACGCAGCCGGTGGGATTGGGGGCGCCGCGGCCGTGCGCACGCCTCGCCGTCACTGCGCGCGCCAGCCTGCCGGCGACCGAGCGCCTCATCCCGAATCCGTTCGCCCCGCGACCGCGAACTCAACAGAGCGCGCTCACCCGCATGTGCTCGGGGTCGAGGGGGTTGCCATGGAGGGTGTAGTAAGTGAAGATGTTCCACAGCTTCTGCTCCACCGAGGCCATTGCGCTCTCGCAGGGGGCGGCGGCCGGCCGGCGGTGGGCCTCCCCACGCAGCCCGCGCCGCAGCCGCCTCGAGCGTCGATCGGGTGACCGGCTCTGCCGGGCGCGAGCGGGGAATTCGGCGGCATGCCCGGCGGCAGCGCACGCGAGACCCAGGACGGGCGCGCGCCTCGAGGCTGGGGCCGTAGGCGGAGAAGCAGCGGCCTCATGAGCACGCTTCGTGAGCGCGGCCCCGACGGAAGCGCCGACGCGCGCGGCGAGCGTGCCAGCCGCACGTGGCGCCCCGCCCGGTCCGGCGCGCAGGGCTGCCTGCCGCGCGTCTGCTCCACGCTGTGGCCTCCTCGTGCGTGCTCGTGCGTGCATGCGCCCTGCTCGCGCGCGCAGACGGAGCCACGCTGACCAAGGCGGCGTTAGCCGTTCTCGGAATCGGGCTGTTCACGTCCACGTCCAGCCCGCAGTGGCGCGACTCCTTCGACCTTCGTGAGCCCGCGAGCGACGTTGCGGGCGTGGGCCGAGCGCGCTCGCCTCGGCGGCCCGGGCTGGGGCCCGCCCCGCCGGGGCGAGCGGGTGGGCGTGCAGCTCCGTGTGCCGGCAGAGAACACGCACTCGACCCGCCCGCCCCCCTTCCCACGCGCTCGTTCGCGCGCGCGCTCTGGCCCCAATCGCTGCCGCAGGGACGGACCTCGTGCTCGACGGGCAGGTGTGGCGCATCCTGACCTCGCAGCTGGCTCCGATGACCTTCTTTCGAGGCTTCCTCGCCATGGCCCTCCTCTACCGCATGGCCAACGTGGAGCGGGTGCTGGGCACCTCGCGCCTGGCCGCCCTGTCCGCGCTGGCCTCCGTCGTGTCTGGGGGCGTCGTGCTCGCGGCCTCCGTGACCACGGGCAACTCGCTGAGCGGCGCCGAGCCCGGGCCGCTCGCGCTGGTGGGGGTCATGCTCGGCGTGCTCGCGGCCCGCGTGCCGCCCTCCCCCACAGCGGAGGTCATTCGCGTGGCGGGCGTTCCCGTGACGGACAAGACCCTCACCGTCTGCATCGGCCTCTGGCTTCTGGCCAGCGGGAGCATGCAGACGGCTCTGCCGCTCCTCGCCTCGGCCGGGCTCGGCGCGGCCTTCGCGACAGACGCGCTCCCCTTCCTGCGCCACGTGCGGTGCCCCACCTTTGTCAGGGACACCTGCGCGCGCACGGTGGGCGCCGTCATCGCCTCCGAGGCGCCGGGCGCCGCAGAGGCCCGCAGGGCTGCCGGGGCGCGCGCCCGGCGCCAGCGAGAGGAGCGGGAGGTGCAGGCCGCCATCGAGCAGATGCGGCGGCGGGGGGACGCCGGGAGGCGCAGGCACGTGCCTCCCGCGTTCGCAGAGGCAGTGGCCGGAGCCGGCGACGCCGCCGTGGCAGCGGGGGCAGCGGCTGGGGCTGCCCCGCCCGCGCACGAGGGTCCTGCGCCCGCGGGCGCTGCCGCGGCTGGGGAGGGCAACGGCACCCAGCGAGCGGCCATGTTCGCGCCCATGCCCCGCGTTGAGCCCGACCCGCGGCTGGTTGAGCAGCTCATGGGAATGGGCTTCGAGGAGCCGCAAGTGCGCGCTGCGCTGCAGCAGACGATGAACAACGCGGACGCGGCCGCGGCCAGGCTGCTAGACGCTTGACCCGGGCCGGGCGCCCCAGACTGTGTCCTGGCGTTGTGCTTGTGAGAGCCTGACTGTGAACGACCGGAGTGTCGAGTGTGCATGCGGCCGGCAAATTGTGCGGTTGCCTTGGCTCCATGTCAGCTGGCAGCGGGCCACCGCCACCACCCGCGGCTCCAGAACGCTGGCAGAGCGAGCTCCGCGGAGCACGGCCCACCAGTAGCTGCCTTGTCATGGCGCCTGGCTGTCCGATCGGGTTCCAAATCGGGGAACACACTCACACTCAGAGGCGAACCGCGACCACGCACCCCTGCCCTCGGCTCACTCACTCACTCACTCAGTCGCTCCGCTCCCTCCCTCCCCCCCCCCCCCCACACACACTTCTCCCTCAGCAGAGCACCGCGCGGCCGGTGAAGGGATTCACCAGCAGCAGCGGGTCGGCCCCGAAGTCGACCGGCGCCCCCTCCTCCCAGGCCTCCGGCCCGTTGCGCTGCGCCCGGCCGCTTGCCTCGCTGCCCGCGGCCCCGCGCTGCGGCTGGCTGTCCTTGCGTGACCGCCGACGCGCGCCTGCCACGGGGCGGCCGTCCTCCGCGCCGTCCTCGTCAGAGGTCCCATCATCATCGTCGTCGTCGTCGTCGTCGTCGCCGTCACCAGCGGCAGCCGCCAGCATCATCATGGCGGCAAGGTCGTCTGGCGCAACCGCCCGCGCAGCGCCCTCGTCGTCCTTGGCCTCAACGTACTCCCCGCCCCCGTGCGTGGCGCTGCCGGCGCCCGAGGCGGCAGCGCGCGCTGCGCTGCCGCCCCCTGCGCTGGCCTCGGCGGCAACGCGCTCCCGCTCCTGCGCGGCTGCCTGCCTCGCCGCCTCGGCCCGCGCCGCTGCCAGCTCGGCCGCCTCAACGGCCTCCCGCTCGGCCGCCTCCCGCTCCAGCCGGCGGCGGCGCTCCTCGTCTCCGCCCTCCCCCAGCCCAAAGTGCGCTAGCAAACTGGCCGTCGGGTCGGGAGCGCCGTCGTCGTCGGACACGTCGTTGTCCGTGTCCGCGCTCGCCCCGCTTGGGCTCCGGCGCTGGGCGCTGCCTCCCGCGCGGCCGGCTTGGCCTCCGGGCCCGCCATCCGCGCGCTCTGCCGCAGCAGCCGCGGACGACGTCGATGCGCCCTCTGCGCCCGGGCCGGAAGCTGCTGAAGCGCCAGCGGCAGCAGCAGCGTCAGCGGCAGTTGTGGCGGCTGCACCCGTTCCGCGCTCAGGCCCACCGTCGCCGCCAGCCGCCTCGCCCCCCACGGGCTCAGGCTGCGCCTGAGAGGAGGCCTGGCGGGCCGCCGCGGCAGCTCCGGCGGCGGTGCCATCCAGCTTCGCGGCGGCCTCCATGACGCAGCGGTTTCGCGGCAGCACCGCTTGGGCGAGGCGCACCTTTCCTGAGTGCGCGACGGCCGAGTCCCGCAGGTCGATGATGGCAAGAGCAGGGGAGGCGCGGATGGCGGCTGCGAGCGCGGCAGCGCCGTCGACGAGCACGGGGCAGCCGCGGAGGCCGAGCCGCGTGAGCGAGGGGACGGACTGGGCCATGGCTGCCAGGGTGGCGGCGCCCTCCGCGTCGACGGAGTTGCCGTCCAGCCGGAGGTCCACCAGGGCGGGCGAGCCGGACAGCCCGGCGCCGAGCATGTGGGCGGCCGCTGGGGGCAGCCCGTTGTGGGAGAGGTCCAGGACGCGGAGGGTGGGGTGCCCGCCCAGTGCGCCGGCCAGCGCAGCCACCGCGCGCGCCGTCGGCCCCGGCCGCGTCACGTCGATGCCGATGCCGTTTTCGGCCAGGAGCAGCTCCTCGAGGCAGCTGTGCGGGCACTCGGATGGGTCCAGCGCCTCTGCAAGCGCCAGCGCGCCAGCGACGCGCAGGCTGTTCCGGGATAGGTCGAGGACGCGGATGCGGCCGAGCGAGGGCAGTGCCTCGGCCAGGGCGTGTGAGGGGGTGGCGGAGAGGGTGTTTCCGGCCAGCAGCAGCACGGTGAGCTCCTTCTGCGACGCTGCAAGGGCGCGAAACAGCGCTTCGCAGGCGGAGCTGTCCTGCCCCAGGCCGGAGAGAGTGCAGTTGGTCGCGTCGAGGTACCGAAGGGTGCCGGCGAGCTCCGGGGACGACAGGGCGCGGGCGAGCGCGCGGGCGCCGTCCGGGCCGATCTGGGCCTGGGCCAGGTCGAGGACGCGGTCGTGCAGTGGGCCGGCAGCGAGCTCTGCCGAGCACGTGCCGATGGCTGCGGGGCGAGGGAGCGGAGCGGGCAGGGGCGGGGCGGGGGGTTACCGGCACAGACTGAGGCCGGGAGCGCCGCCGCAGGCTGCCCGCAGCGGGGGGCGCCAGCGCCACAACGGCGGCATGCGCATGCAGCTGCGGATCGGCAGTGATCCGTGGCGCCTTGTGGCGAGCAGGGCGCCCCGGCTTGCCGCAGAGATGGGACGCGCTCGCTGCCGATGCGGCACAGGGGCGCCATTGTCTCGGAGCGGCCTCACAAATCACGCCAGCGCTTGCCTTGGCAGCCGCCGCGGCCGACGCAGCGCCGACGCCCTTTGAAGGCGAGGAGGAAGCGGGAGTGGGCAGGCCCAGCTCGGCAAGCAGGTCGCTGCCTCCCGAGCTCGCTGCGCCCGCGCTTGCCGAGGCATCGCCGCCTGCCATGAGGAGCAGTGCCCGCCGGAGCTTGCCGTCCTCCGGCACCTCGCGCTCGACTGCCTTCCGCGCCGCTGCTTCCCGGGCTGCAAGGGCAGGTTCGGCGCGGCGACAGGGCGCGAGCGATGCGAGCAAAGAACAACTGGCTCGTGCCGAATGCGCAGCCGGACACGCGCACACACAAACAGCCAGCTGCCGCCACGCCGGCGGGCGCCCTCGCGGCGCCACTAACCGATTCCGCGCATCGACGCGCGGGAGGACGCCATTCCGGCTCAGGCCCCGAGCGCGCGGGGGTGGCGCTCGGAGCGGCCGCGCGGTGGCGACAGAGCCAAATGCAACCCGATCGAAGCGCCCCTGCCGCGAACGCGCTGCCGCGGGGGCAACCGCCCCCAAGACCGCGATGCCGCTTTCTGCGAGCCCGCGGCGGTGGGTACGCTTGGCGCTTCGCGCGGGATGCCCCGGATAGAACACCACTCTGGCATCTGCTTGCAGAGCCTGCGGTTGGGCTCGGGATGATCGTCGTGTCGGAACTCTCGCACCTGCGGACGCGCGGCAGGCTGTGCACGTGCAGGCAGGCCAGGCGAATGGCAGCGGCCTCCTTTGCCGCATGGACCGGGAGCAAGCACCTGGCCGCCGTGGGGAAGCGGTACTGGGACCAGCTCCATGCCCGCGGCGGCCGGAACGGGTGCGATTCCGCCATCGACGGCCAGGCTGAGAGCCAGGGCCTTTGGAGCGCGATGCGCCACGGCGACCTCAAGGAGTTCCGCAGGCTCGCGGAGGAGGACGGCCACTCTCTGCTGGTGCGGGGGCCCGTCGGGGAGACCCTGCTTCACATGTGCTTCGTGTACCAGCTCCCAAACCTGCAAGAGTGTGAGCGCGGCCCCGCCGCCCCCGGACCTCGCCGCCCGCGGGGACTGCCCCGACCAGGGCAGCCAGCCGCGCGCGCTGCGCGGGGCCCCTCTCGCAGGGGCGCCAGCAAAGACTGCCAGCACGCCTGGCGTTGCGCGGGGTCACTGAGGCCGGGGTGACCACGCGTGAGCTTGCCCGCTTGTTTCCGTCGGCATTGCTCCCCGCAGTCGTGGACTACATGCTCAGCAAGCACCCGCAGCTCATCCACCGTCAGTACGACATGTTCCTGGTGATGAAGCACGCCGTCTGGGGCCGGGAGCGCCTCCCCAGCTCGGACCTGCCGCTCGAGGGGTTCAACTACACGCCAGTGCCGCTGCTGTGGGCGGACTGCTCGATGGCCAAGGTTGCCCACCAGGCGGAGCGCTCCGCCAGGCCCGAGTGGAACGGGCCGTACGACGGCGAGACCGTCCTGCACATCGCAATCGTGAACCGCCGGCCCGACATGGTGCGGATGCTCCTCTCCCGCTGCCGGCGCCTCATCCGCATGCGCGCCTTCGGCTCCTTCTTCTCCCTCGAAAAGTTCTTCGACTCGGGCAAGCAGAGCTGCTACTACGGCGAGTACCCGCTCTCCTTCGCAGCGGCGACCAACCAGCCGGATATGGTCAGCATCCTCTGCCTAGAGTGCGGCCTCGCCGACATCGGCGCCGCCGACAGCCACGGAAACACCGCCCTGCACGTGGCGGTCCTTCACCGCAACGCCGAAATGTACCACTTTCTGCTCGAGGTGGCAGCCAAGCAGCTGCGGCTCCATCGTAAGATCGACGATCCCCTTCAGATCAGCCTCCACATCGAGGCGCTGCAGATGCAGCGGAACAAGGACGGCCTCACGGCCTTCGTCCTCGCCGCTGAGCAGGGGGACAGCGAGCTGGTGCAGAGACTGCTCGACAGCCAGGCGCGGCCGGAGTGGGAGTTCGGCCCGGTCACGTGCGCGCTCTACCCGCTGGCAGAGCTGGACGGAACGGAGATCCACCGCAAGACCCGCATGCTGCTCCCGTGGCGCAGCGACGGCGACGGCGGCGACGAGGAGTCGACCGACGACGACTCTGACGACATGGACGCCGCCGCCGCTGGGCCCAGCGGCGGCGGCGAGGCGCCAGGCTGCGATGCGCCGCAGTCGCAGCCGGAGCGCGCGCGCGGCGGCACCGCTGTTCGGGCGCAACGCGAGGGCGGCGTGGCCACGGGCCAGCCAGTGTTTGCCTCGGCCCTGCTCGGCTGGGCGTCGCTGCTCTGCTGCTTCTGCATGGAATTCAACTACAGCAAGTGGCGACGGTTCCTCCGGGACGTGTGCGTCTGCTGCCCAGGTGCCTTCCGGCGCCGCGGCGTCAGCGTCGGGCGCATGGTCTGCGGTGCCGCCGGCTGTGCCCTGACGGCCGCGACGTGCTGCTACTGCTGCTGCTGCTGCGGGCGGATGCTCGAGGCCGCTGCCGGCTCCCCCTCTGGCGGCGACGGGCCCAGCCCTGGGCAGTCTGGCGACGAAGACGGCGACGACGACAGCGGCCTTGAAGAGGGTGGCATGGGGGCTGCCTTGTGGAGGGCTAGCTCGGAGCCCGAGGCGCAGCCTGCGCACGAGGGTGAGGCCACTGCGAGCTTGTCAACACGCAGCCACTCCGCGCAGGCGCTGTCCCCGCCCCCGTCGTTGCCAGGATACGGCTCCGCCTCTGACGGCGCCGCGGGGAATGAGCGTCTGCCTTCGCTGGGCTCCGCGGACAGCGTCGACCACAGCCGCAGCGCCAGGCGCCGCCTGCGCGCCGTGCCTACAGTGTCCATCCCAAAGGCCTCGCCCCGCACCAGTCCGGCCCGTCGCTCGATCCGCCTCGCACCCAGCCGCACGGTCGTCGACGTCACGCTGGAGCGAGGCCACCTGGACGTGCTGGCCATCCCGCAGCTGGACACGCTCCTGCAGCGGAAGTGGGTCACCATTGCAGAGCCCTTCGTGATGCAGCGGCGCCTCATCTTCGCCATGTACCTTGCCGTCTTCACTCTGTGCTGCGGCGTCTCCTCCAGCTTCGTCGAGCTCAAGGGCCTCCCTTGGGTGGTCGGCCCCGCCACGGCCACGCAGGCGGCTTTCGCGAACGACCACTTCATCTCGGCCGCCGTCTTCGCGCTGCTCGGCCTGGGGGAGGCGGCTGTGATCCTGGTGGCCATTCTCAAGTTCCGCATCGAGCTGGGGGAGCTCGCGTCGGACGGGCCGCAGCAGTACTTTGGGCAAATGGGTGCGGCCATGATTGAGAACTGGGCCTCAATCACGCACTGCGTTACCCTTCTCGCCACCATCGCGCTCACCTTCGGCCACTGGCTCTGGCCCGGCACGTCGGCCGCCATCGACAACATTGGCCTCAAGGGCTGCACCATGCCGCAGGCCAGCGGCGCCATCCAGACCAAAATCATGGACCAGGTGGACACCGCGTGTGACTCCGGCGCCGACATGCTCTCAAGCGTGCTGGTGCTCCTGTGGCACAGCGACGTCGTCCTCATGCCCGTCAGCGCCCTGGCCTGCTGGTTCTACTCCCTCTGGTTCCTCATCGGGGACAAGTCCACGGGGCCGCTGGTGGTGATGGTCCTTCAGATCTTGCGCAACGACTTCAGCCGCTTCTTCGTCCTGGCCGTCGTGATGCTGCTGGGCTTCACGCACGCCTACTCGCTGGTCACCGACCACCATATCTTCGAGACCCTTCCCATGCTCATTCTGACAATGGCGGGAAGCCTCCCAGAGACCGGCCTCGGCCCCAGCGAGGGGGGCGACGCCGACGCCTCGACCATGGCCTCCTCCTTCTTCCTCGTCCTCTACGTGATAATGGTCACCATCGTCCTCATAAACATCCTCATCGCCATGCTCAACGACTCGTACGAGTCCGTCAGCAAGACCAGCAGAGCCCGATGGCTTTTCGAGCGGGCTCGCATCATCACGAGCCTGGAGAGCGAGATGTCGCTCGAGGCGCGGCGCCAGCAGCACTTCAAGTACTGGGTGGCCGCAGACACCTCCCAGTCGTGCAGCGCCGACTACCGCGCCTTCGTGCGCATCGAGGGCTACAAGGGCACCGAGGGCGTGTGCGACGAGGCGTGGCAGAGGGCCCGGGCCAAGCTCAGCAGCCTGGCGGAAGGGGACACGCTGGCGCGGTCGCCCAGCTCGTTTGCGGACTCGGACGACGAGCACGTGGCTCTGGCTCGCGCGACGGCCCGCTCGCGCGAGATTCGCGAGCGGAAGCGACGAGAGCGCAAGGCGGCAGCCGAGAGGCGCGCGAGCGACGACGCGGCCTCGACAGGGGACAGCCCGCGCGTCGCGTCGCCCTGGGGCGCCGTCCTGAACCACCGACCGCACGCGAGTGACAGTGACCCTGCCAACAGCGACACTCCGTATGGCTTCGCCGCGACCGCTGTGGACTCGGAGGACGAGAGCGATGGCGACGACAGCGGCCGCGGCCCCTCGCCGCCCCGCACACGCGGCAGCGTCCGCCGCGCCAGCGTGCAAGGGCGCGCCTCCTCGTCCGCACGGCCGAGGCGCCGCAGGAGGCGCGTGTGACTCCCTGTGCCCCCACCAAGTTCGGGCTGCGACGCCGCACCGCGCCCACGTTCGTACCGCCAAACTAAGTTTTTGGGGGGGGCAGCGGGGAGGACTCCGCTCCCGTTGCTTCCCGCCCGCAGCCAGCGAGGACCCGTCGGGGCCGTGCAGTCTCTGCGACTGAGTGCGCGGGTGCCGCGGCCGAGTGTTCTTGCGTGTGCGCTGGCCTCGCCCGTCCCACCCTGCCTATTGTCCAAGGAACGAACTGGCCGCGTCGCGCGCACGAGAGCGGGCCGCTGGTCACTCACCCAACTCAGCGTGCCCCTGTGGCCACTCACCAGCCCCGCCCCGGCCTCTGCCGGCAGCGGCTTGGCTCGCCCGTAGCGCCTCAGACACCCCTACGTGATCGCCCACACCGGGGAGCTCCGCGTGCGTCGGCTTCGTGCGCGCCCCCGCCGCCAGAGGGACGGGCGGCGCGACGGCTGCGCTGGAGAAGCTCGTGGCCACAATGACGAGGAGGTGCAGCGCCAGCAGGTACGCCAGAAAGCCGAGGCGCAGCCTGGGCCTCGAGATGAGGCGCACCCCAGCCCGAAGGCAAAAACCGTCCACGGCGTCGATGGCGCGGCGCGCTCCCGGCACCCGCTGCGTCAGCGGCTTCACCCAGTCGTCGCCGGACACCGGCGCGGCCACGGATGGCCCGCGCCAGGCACTCTGCTGCCGCCATCGCCGACGGGGCGCGCGCCCGCGATGGCCGCCTGCGCCGTCACCCGCCTCCCCAGGGCTTCCGGGCGCGGTCGCGGTCCGGCGCACCAGGTGGGCGCCCCCGGGGCCAGACGCGTCGACCTGCGCGGCCGGCAGCCCCTCCTCGACATCCCGCGGCCACGAGGCTCTGCTCGCGCCCCCTCTGTCCGAATACAGGCTCGCTTCAGAGGCAGTGTCGTCGTCGCCGCCGTCGCCGTCGCCGCTCCCCCCGGGTCTCGCGAACACGATGCCCTCCTCCCCCGGGGCCACGCCGCTCCTGGCCGCAGCCACGGCAGTCGCTGCCGCCTCGGCCTCCGCCTCGGCCTCCTCCGCCCGCGCCAGCGCCGTCCGTAGCTGCGCCTGCAAGCCTGCGCGCTCCGCGTTGGCCACCTCCAGCTCGTCCTGGCGCCGGCGCAGCGTCGCCGTGACCGCGGCCATCCTGCTTCGAAGCTCCTGCGCGCGCTCTCCGTCGGCCTCCTCCCTCGCCCGCTGCGCCGCCCCCGCCGCCTCCGACACGGCGCGCGCCGCCTCCGCCCTCGCCGCCGCGGCCTCACGCCGCAGCTCGTCGCCCATGGCCCTCGCCGCCTCCAGCTGCGCCCGCAGTCCCGCCGCCTCCTTCTCGAACAGGCGCGCCGAGCGGCCCGCCTCCTCGGCCCTGCTCTCTGCAGCGCGGGCTCGCCCCTCAGCCTCTGCCAGGGCCGAGGCCGCCTCCGCGTCCCCGCCTCCGCCCGCCGCCGCCGGGCCGGCAGCGCCCAGCTGCGCCTTCAAGGCAGACGCCTCCGACCTGGCCGCCGACAGCGCAGCCACCAGCTCCGCCACCTCGGACCGAAGCTCCCCCTCGCGACGCTCCGCCGCCTCCCGCTGCGCCCGCACCTCCGCAACAGCCGAATTCAGAGAGGACTCAGCTCTCCCGACCTCCTGCCGCGCCGCAGCCGCCTGCGACGCTGCCGCGGCCCGCGCCGCCGCTGCGTCCTCTCGCAGGCCATCCGCCACCCCCCGCAGCCTGTCAGCCTCCGCCTGCGCCTCCTCCAGCGCGGCCGTGTCGCACTCGCGCAGCTGCCGCTGCAGGTCCGCCACTGTGGCGCGGCTGGCCATGAGCTCGCCGTACACCTCGCCCAGCTGCCGCTCCAGCGCCGCAGCGCGCTTGCCGCCTCCAGGGCCGCGGCTCGGGCCCGCACCGGCCGTCGCAGCGCCAGAGGCGGGCGGCTCTGCACCCGCTGGGTCCGCTACAGCGCCCGTGGCACGGGCCGCCAAGGGGCCCTGCCTTGAGGGGTCACTCGCCTGCGGCCGGGAATGTGCCGCCGCCTCCGCGCCCTCGGCCGCCGAGCTCGCTGAGCGCGCGCCCGCTGCCGCCGGCATGGCCGTGCCTGCGGCCGCGGTCGCCGACCGGGGGTGCCTCGGGGCGCCCACGCCGGTGCTATCCGTCGCTGCAGTCGCGGGCGCCTGCTGACTGCTCCGCTCGCGCCGGGAGGAGCCGCCAGAGCCCGGTGGGCTCGCGCTTGCCGCATCGCTGCCGTCCTCGGCGGCTGTGGCCCTCGCCACGGCCTCACCACCTCCCTGGTCTGGCAAGCCAATGTCGCGCTCCTCCACCCCTGCTGCTTGGGGCTGCGGCGAGGCTGCTGGGACGCTCGGAGTTGGTTGCGCGATTGTTGCGCTCGGGCCGCTCTGCGAAGGTCCCGCAAGCTCGTCCCCTGGCTCCGCCGCAGGCGAGACAGCATCTCCACCGCCAGGGCCCTCGTCGTCACTTGTGTCGGAGTCGTCGTCCGTTGCCCCCTCGCCAGACAGGGAGGCGGACTGGCTGCGCGAGCCGGACTCGCTGCCCTCCTCATCGCTGCCGAACCCCTGCGCTGCCTGCTCGTCCACCGAGTCGAGAAAGTCCGACAGTGCCCCCAACAGCTGAGACATTGCGGCTGGCCGGGGTGCCGGGGTGCATCTGCGGCGCGGCGGACGGGAACGGTCGCGGTTCGGCTCTGTCGGCGACTGTGCTTGCAGCAGCTCCCCGGGTGCACGCAGCCGCCGTGCATCACACAACAACAACGCGTCAGCCGCCCCACGCGCGTGGGCTCATCGGTGAGCCGCCTTGGGAAAGCGCCACGCTGCTCGGCATTGCTGCCCGCCCACTGCCGCACGCAACGTGTCGCGCCGGCACACTGGCGTGGCCCCGCAACGTTGCCCGCACGAGCCGCACTGCGTCCAGAGGCCCCAAACTAAGCCGCACACGCAACGAGTTGAGACACGAAACACTAGCTTCCGCCTGCCCGCGCCCAAACCGGTCACAACACTGGCGGTGGGGCTGCTGGCTCGCGCAGCTCGCCAGGCGCGTCACTCAGCCCACGCCACGGTTTCGCCCTCGCCAACAATCTCTGGAATCCCATAGAGACCATCGCCTTGTTGCTCGGACAAGGCCTGCGCTGGTTCGTCAGGGCCGGAGCCGGCCGCGCTGGCGCGTCGCGGGTCCGCGGAGACTGGCACGTCGGCAGGGCGCGGCGCCTCGTCGCTGCACGTCGCCGACAGAGCCCTGAGGCTGCCTCCTGCCCCCGCTTGCAGGGGCGCTTCTAGAGTACCTGTGTCAGGTCGGTCAGCCCTGGCCAGCTTGGCCTGACTCGCAATCGTCCACATGGCAGAGGAGTGCTGTTGCAGGCCCGGGTCAAACTCAAACGCGTAAGCGGGACTCGAAACGCTGCCGAGCTCCGTGTCGCCGCACACCGACGAGGTCCCGGGGCCAGCAGACGACGCCATTGAGCTGGCTTGCGACCCCAGCGACGGCCGTCCAGAGAGGGACGCCGCCCGGTTGCCGCCGCTCCGGCCTGCGTTGCGGGCCGACGTCGAGCGGCTCCACGAGGTGGAGGCGGAAGATGCCGCCACTGGGGGCCTCCTCCCGTGCTGCCGAGCTGTCGGGTGCAGCGGCTCCGAGTACTCGGACAGGCGGCGGAAGCGCGTCCTCCCTGGCGACCCCGTGGCCCCCGCTGCGCGGCCGGCGTCAGCGAGGCTCGAGTGCGCGTGGCCCAGCGGCGACCTGGCCAGCGACGGCGGCGAGAGCCCCACCCGGACGCCCTCAGACCGCATGGGGTGGAGCCTGGGCGGCTGCGCGATTCCCAGCGTCGCCCCGACGCCCCCGGGGAGCGGGCCTGGGCTGCGGGCACTCGTGCCGCCCTCGGCTGGCGGCCGCTCAGCGACTGCCTCCGCGGGCAGGGGGGGCGCTTGCGCGGCGCTCTCGCTTGCAATCTGCTGGGGAGGCGGGGAGGGCACGGAAGGGGCCGCGGCAGCCACGCGCCCCGCTGGCTGACTGGCTGCGGCAGCCACGCGCCCCGCTGGCTGACTGGCTGCGGCAGCCACGCGCCCCGCTGGCTGACTGGCTGCGGCAGCCACGCGCCCCGCTGGCTGACTGGCTGCGGCAGCCACGAGGTCGTGCTCTTGCGAGCGAGGCCTTGCTGCAGCGAGAGGGGCCTCGTCAGAGCAGGCGGTGGCTCGACGACCGCCCCCGCCGCCGTCGGAGTCGCCGCTGCTTGGGCCCGCACACGGCGCGGCAACTTGCAGCGGCGCGTCGCTGGCACTGCTAGCCGGCGCCAGACACGGGACTTGCCTTGGGGGCGAAACCGGCGCAACTGCTTGTCCGCCGTGCGTTGATCCAGCGGCGGCAGCGGCGCCGGCAGACGGGTCCACCTGCTGGCGCTTGGCCGCACGGATGACCTCGGCCACACGCTGAAACTCCGCGCAGTGGCTGTCCACCAGGCTCGTGAGTAGGAGGGCAGCATCCACCGTTCGGCCACCAGCGCACGCCGCCGCGGTGCTGCCTCGTCCCGGCGCCGATCGGAGGGCGCGAAACCGCGCGACAAGGTCCTCCCTTCCCTGCTTGGACCAGCCGGCAAACGCCATGCCGACGCCCATGAGCTCCCCGTGCCCCCGCGCCATGTTCCAGCACGGGCTGTGGCGCAGCAGGCCGCGGGCCAGCGGCGGCAGCAACGTCTCGCAGACCCGTGCCGACTCCTTGGCGGGCACAGAGGAGGAGGAGGAGGCGGCTGCGCCGTCGCAGCTGCGGAACAGCACGGGTGCCGACCGGGCCGGAGGGCGGCCCAGCTCGGCCAGGAGGGCTCGCAGCGCAGCCACAAGCGCCTCTGCGCGCGGGTGCGGCGATGCAAAAAAGCCGCCGGACGCGCCCACCACGCCAGGACAAGGCGGGTCCTCCTCGAGCAGCAGGGATTGCCACAGCTGCACGAGGGTGTCTGGCGGCTGGGCAGCAAGCTTGGCCGCGTCCTCGGCGAGCGCTGCAGCGGCAGCGGCAGCGCTCAATGGTGGCAGCCCTTGCCGCTCCGCCAGCAGCCGTCGAACCGTCGCAAGAATGGGCGAAGGGTCGTCGGGCTGAGGCAGCCGCGCATCCAGCGCAACCTCCATGAGTCTGAGGTGCACGTCGCGGCCTAGCGCTGGGCGAGCTGGGAGCGAGCTTGCTTTTCTGGTCGCTCGAGCATCGTCGCCAGCCGGCGGCCCGGCCGCCCCTTCGGCGCTCTGGAGGTGCCACACGGGCCCATGTGTCGCGTAGTCTGGCTCAGGAGGCGCGGGGGCAGTGGGCCATGCCGCGGCGCCTGGGGCGCGCCCGGTGGGCCCAGCGTGGCTGCCGAGCTCGTGCGCGCCCGGTCGCAGCCCCGCTCGCAGCGTTGATGGAGCGCAAGGCTCTCCAGGCTGGGCTTGCCTGCAGGCTGCGGCCGTAGGCGCCGCAATTGCGTCCAGAGTCCCCGCCTTGGGCCCTCGGTACCGCACGCGCGTCCTCGCGAGCGCGTGCAGCGCTTGAGCAACAGGGTCTGACTCGTCCCTCGACGGCGCATCGGCCCCCGCCTCCCTGGGAAGGGGCCGGCCGCTGGCCACGCCATGGTGGCCTTGTGTGGGCCGTGCAGCGAGCGCCTCGCGCCTCGCTTCTTGCTGCTCCGCCTTGGCCGGGAGCGACGACACTGGTGTCGCAACTGCGGCGGGGTCCATTCCAAGCCTGCCCGCAAGCAGGCGAAACCCCCGCTGTCCCTCGCGCGGCTCGTGTGGGAGCAGCCGGCGCTCACTGGCTGGGAGCGACAGCGCCCCCTTGAAGGGTGCGGGGTCAGCTAGCGCGTGAGGTCTGGCGGGAGTGAGGCATGCGTGCAGAGCCGCACTTGGAGCGTGGCTCGTGGAGGGCGTTTGACTCGGCACCCCGGGGCGAGCGCCGCGAGTGCGTCGAAGAGCGCGCCATGCAGCGCGGGCGAACGCCCAGGAGCCAGGGCATCGCGCGATGGTACATGCTGCTCCCAGAGTCCCGCAAGATCGCCGTGGTGGTGCTGTCCACAATTGTTGTGCTGACTCTTGTCAGCCTGCTGCTAGGCCCACCGAACCCGGCGGCTGCCCCGCCAGCCGTGGCGCACACCCTTTCCAAAGGTGAGTAACCGGGCCGGGGGCGGCGCGCTGCGGTGACTTCGAGCGCGACAGGGCCGGCGCTTAGCGCAACACGGCCACGCAAGTTTCCGCGTTCGGCGGCTTTCTGAACCTCGCAGCGGAAGCTCAGCGCGTGGCCGAGGAGACCGAGGCCCGCGTTCGCAAACAGCTGGAACGGACCCACGCGCCTGCCCTCGACCTGACCCGCGCCGAGATGGAGCGGCTGCGCGAGGTGGTTCGGCAGGAGCGGGCGAATGTCGCGGAGCTCCAGCGCCGGGCCTCCCTCAGCGAACTGAGCGCCTCGGCTGCCAACGAGGCCCGTGAGGAGCTGGCGCTCATTCGGCACCGCCTTAGCGAGAAGGAGCGGGAGCTTCTCGAGGCGCAGGAGCGCGCGGCCAAGGCCGAGACGCAAGCCCTCGAGAGCGCGGAGCGAGCGCCCGGGTCTCCGGACCCCAGCGGCAGCGGCGACGGTGCGGCTGGAGAGGGGGCAGCCGGCTCCGGCGGACCCGCCGCCGCTCATGAGGCCGCGCTGGCGGAGCTGGTGGCGGCGGAGGTGCAGCACCAGCTGCTCGTCGACAGCGAGACCCGCGTCGAGGCGGGCGCGGACCGGTCGATGGAGTGGTTTTGCGCCCACGCGGGATCGGACGCGGCGCCGTGGTCGGGCCCCGTGCCCCCAGGCGCCGCTGCCTCCGCCGCGGTGGACGGACCCGCGCTCGGCCCGCAGCGCTGCGTGGGGGAGCCGGCGCCCGGCGACGACACCGCCCCCCTCCGCGTGTACTTCACCGACACGCCCTCCACGGTGGCCGCCACGGCCAGGCTCGCCCTGCAGACTCTCAACGTCAGCGACCCGCGGTTCGCCGGAGCGACGCTCGACGACTCGTTCTTGCTCGCAGGCGCGGCAGGGAGCGACGCGTGCTGCAGCCGGCTCTACTGGGCGGTGCACCCGGTGTACGGCGTGCTGTACAAGCTCCGCATACCCCTCGGCACCCACAGCCGCGGCGCCACGGCAGCGCCCTCCGCAGGCGAGAGCGTCGGCGCCGCGGGTGCCGGTGCCAGCGCCGAAACCAGCACCAGCGCGCCAGCCGGCGGAGCGTCAGGGGAGGCACCGGCACTGCGCGGATCCCCCCAGGGGGGCGTTCGCAGCGTGTGCTTCCGCCGGCGCTGGGACCCTATGTCGTCCCGCCTGGTCCCACTGTCCCCAGCCGCCGCCACTACGGGCGCTCCGCTCATCCGCTCGCTGCAGCGCTGGGCTGCCGCAGGCGCACGCAAGCCCGCGGCGGAGCTGCCGCAGACGCCTCCTACGGATCCAAAGCCGTCGCCGGCGGCTGCGGCATGCGACGCGGCGGCCAGCCAGTCCGACCCCGGCACTGGCGGCGACGACCACGCCGACCACATCCACGACGACCCCCTCGTCGTGGCCGTGCCGGTCCGGCTGCAGCGCTTGCACCTCCTCCCCTCGCTCCTCCGCTCCATCGCGGCGGCGGGCGGGGCGCACCAGGCCGCCGCTCACGCTGCGGCGGCGCCGGGCGGCGCGGGCGCGCCCCCACAGGCCTCCCCGCCCGCTCACTGCTCCATCAGTGTCGTCCTCGTGCCCGTCGACGAGGCAGAGCTGGCAATGGCAGAGCTGGCAGCGGCGCAGACGAGCAAGACCGCGCGATCCCTGGGAGCCGCCGGTGCCCGGCGAACGGGCGGAACCGCTGGCGATGGCGACATCCCGGCAGCAGGCGCCCAGCCTGAGAGGGGCGGCCAAGGAGGCGAGGAGCAGGCAAGGCAGGAGGCGGAGGCGGAGGCGGAGGCGGAGGCGGAGGCGGAGGCGGAGGCGGAGGCGGAGGCGGAGGCGGAGGCGGAGGCGGAGGCGGAGGCGGAGGCGGAGGGCCCCGACGAGGGCCTGTCCGCCCCACCCGTGCTCGCCGCCTCGCAGGCAATGCGGCGCCTGAAGCTGATTGCAGCTGCAGCAAAGTCCGTCCTGGGGCTCGACGTGAAGGTGGTCTCCTTCCCCGTGTCCGATGCCGTTGCCGTGGCCCAGGGCGACGGCCCCGATGCGGCCTCGGAGGTGCTGCAAGCAGCCCGCGCACACGCCGCGCCACTCATCAAGGGCGGCGCGGCTGCGAGGGTCAACGCCTGGGCTGGGGCAAGCCCCGCCCAGCCGCTCGTGGTCGAGGCAGCCTTCCCGGCCGACCCGGCAGAGCTCGGCCCCACCGCCACGGCACTCCTCGCCTCGCCCATAGTCCGCCTCCTGGCTGGCGCCCTCGACAGCGCCAGCGACCCCGAGAGCCACATCCTCGTCCTCGACGGGGCCACGCTCAACGTGCCGCGGTCTCTCACGCGCCTGGCTAGCTGGGCCGTCTCGCCCGGCGCCGGCGCCCTCCTGGCCCTGCCCTCTCGCCTCGAGCGCGGACAGGCGTCCTCGTCTCTGGCAAGCTCCGCATCTGAGATGCTGAGCTCCGCGCTGACTGCTGTGGCCGAGGCCGTCGGCTGGCAGGCGGCGAACGCTGAAGCCCCTTCCGCCGGGACCACTCACGGAACCGACGACCACCCGGACGACCCGCACCTCTCAACCGAGCAGCTCTACCTGAAGCGTGGCTGGCGGCTGTACACGGGCCCCGCGGACGGAGGCTTCTCCGGCCCGCACGCGCCGGAGGAGGAGGAGGCCGACTTCCCGACCGTTGGAGCGGCGCAGTGGCTCGCAGCCCGGCCCGGGCCCGGACAGCTCGGGCGCGACGCCCAGGACGAGGCTGACGCGGCCGCGGCCGCGCAGGACAAGGAGGCCTCTGCCGCGGCCGCCTCCGCGGACTCGGCCACCTCGCCGCGGGGCCTGCTTGTCGGGGGCGCCTTGGAGACGCTCTCGGGTCGCCAGGCGCCCGTCGCGGGCAGCCCCCGCCCCGGCACGCAGCCGCGGATCGGCCCCGCCAAGCCACGGGCCCACGGCCGGCGGCGGGCTCTGCAGAGCTCGGCGGCCGACACGCAGACCGAGGGAGACCACGCCGGGTCGGCCGACGCCGCTGACATGGCCGACTCTCACGCGCACGCGTCGGGCGCCTGGCGCCTGGCGGGCCCTGCAACCCCACTTTCGGTCGTCAAGAACGTCCGCGGCCGGCCGACAACGCTGGCGGCCACACGCGGCGATCTTGCCAAGGCCCTGTGGGCAGCCATGGCCGCGGCCGCGGCCGCAGACGCCGGTTCAGGTGCCATCGCCGGAGACGCTGGCATCAACCGGGCCGACGGCGGCGCCACCGGCCTCCTTGGGCCGGCCTGGCGGGTGAGCGCGGAGCAGCTGGAGGCGCGGCTTGCAGCCGGCCTTCCGTCTGTCGGCGACGCCTGCGTTGGACAGCGCATCCTCTGGGGCCTGAGGCACGCTGCCGGCGTGCGCGTGCCCTCCGTGTCGTCCCCGGGGCTCGTCCTGGATGACGTGTCGCTCCCGCGGGCTGCGGTGCAGGGGATGCCGCTCGACCTTTGGACCGCGCCTGGCACGGCCAACGCCCCCGGGACCGTCAAAGCCGCTGCGGCCAAGGCAGCTGCCGCGGCAACTGCTGCCGCCGCCGCCGCCGCCGCCGCGCCAGAGGGGCTGCTCCGTCCTGAGGCCGACCGCTGCGAGTGTGACGCCGACGGCGCCTCGCCCCCCACAGCGCCGCCAGAGGGCGGCGACTCGCCCCGCTCCAGCCCGCTCAAGGTCGTCCGAACCATTGCTGCAGAGTGCGAGTGGGAGCCGCGGCACGGCGTCGCCGACTCTCCCCTGGACAGGCAGCGCGTCGCTTGCGCCCTCTCCCGGTGGGGCGCGCCCCTGCCGCCCGCGCCCGGTGCCAAGAGCCCCAAGCCAGAGTCACCCCGGGACTCGAGCGGGCAGGCCACTGTCGTCCCGTGGAAGCGCCCCGGCGCCGGGGCTGGGGCCGGACTGCCGCTGCAGTCCCAGCCGGGCTGCGAGGAGCACAGACTCATCGGGCACACCTTCCGCCGAGTGCACCCGGTGCACGGCTTGGAGGTGCTGTTCAAGCCCACGCCTGCTCTCATGCGCGGCCTGGAGGCCAGGGGGGAGGTGGCGGGAGGCGACCGCGGAGCGGGCGGGACGTTTGCCCTCCGGTTGCCCCTGGAGCGGCAGGCGGTGCAGCAGGGGGTGCAGAGGGTTCCGGGGCCGTCGGGCTACACGGGGGGCGAGCAGGACGAGGACGCATCCCAGGGCGAGGAGGAGCAGGGCGAAGAGGAGGAGGAGGGCGAGGAGGAGGAGGAGCAGGGCGAGGAGGAGCAGGTCGAAGAGGAGGAGGAGGAGGAGGAGGAGCTGCCCGCAGCAGCTTGAGCTTCGTGTGCTGCTGCGTCTGCGCGCAGGCCAAGGCAGCAGTGTTGATGTCCAAGGCCGCTGGCCGCGGCCTCAAGCTTGCCGCTCGCGCGCCTGCGCTTGCCCCCGCTGCGCCGCGGCGCCGGGGGCGCCTGCTCGTGGCTCGGGGGCGCGGGTGAGAGGCGGCGCGGCAGAGAGTGCAAGCGTGTGTGGGGGCGCTGGTGGGCTGGCGATGAATGGGTGATGAAACGCTCACTGTGCCGCCCGTGGGGGTGAAATGCGGCTGGTTTGGCGGGCGCTGACGAGGGCGGCGGACTGCCCGCGCTTCGCCGGGCGGTTTCGCGCCACTCAGAAGAAATAGCACTGCTCGAACTCGTCGTAGCTGCCGCCCGCCCCGGTGAAGTGGGGCTCGTAGTTGTAGATGAGGGCGGAGGTTTCCGCGTTGAGGGTGGGGAAGGAGCGGTTGTTGAGGCGGGCCTGGTCGACGAAGAAGCGGGCAGTCCAGGAGTTGGCCTTGACGCTGGCCGTGTCGTGGTTGGTGTGGTGGGAGGTGGTCCACTCGAACACGGGCTTCTCGGGGTGCCACTGCGTGCCGTAGAGGGGAAGGTCCTTGCCCTGAATGGTGGATACGAACTCCTTGCCGTCAAGGTCCTTGTTCGTGGAGAGGGGCTCGCCGAAGACCTTGGTGAGGTTCGAGTTGCCGCGGAACGCGTCGGGGGTGATGCCGCAGTGGTGGAAGTTGGCAGTCACGCCCTGGGTGGTGAGGATCGTGTCCACGCCGCCGGCGGAAGCAGCCGCGCGCTGGAACTCCGAACCCTTCCAGGCCGCGGTGGGGTCCAGGGGGAGGTGGATGTCCTCCGAGTTGAAAGGAGGGCAGCTGAGCACGGGGTCGTCCACGTTGGGGCCCGAGGCCACGAAGGAGAGCAGCTGGAAGCCGAGGCAGGTGCCCCACAGCGGCACGCGCTGCTTCTGCTCTGCCGCCGCGCGCACCTCGTTCAGGATGCGCAGCGCGAGGCTGGAGTACGGAGTGAGCGTCTTGTTGGGGTAGTAGAAGTCCTCCCCGCCGCCAGTGAACAGGAACCCGTTGAGCGAGGGCAGGAGCGCCTTGAGCTGCGCGTCAGTGGAATCGAACTTGACGGGCGCTGCGCGCGCGCCGCCGCTCTCCACCCACTTGACGTACGACTGCGCTCGCGGGAAGCAAAGGCACGGCGGCAAGCACGAGCATGTGACGTGGACGGCGCCTGTGGAAGCGGGCCGCTGGCAGCGTGCAGCGACGGGCGATGAGGGGGTCAGGCCTCGCTCCAGGTTGAACAGCGCCCGAGGCGAGCGTCGTCACCGCCCGTGCGCGAGCTGGGAACCCGTCGCCCGGCCGGCGCCGCCAAGCTCCCAGCCGGCCCACTCGGACGAGATTGGCAAGGGAGCCAGGGAGAAAAGCGGCGGTCGGTGGGTCGCAGCGAGGCTCACAGCCGGGAAATAAGAGGTGGCATCGGGTCGGTTGTGGGTCGGCAGCGTGAGAATGCCGATGATGGGGCGGGTGTTGTCCGCAGTGGCCATGGCGGCCAGGGCCGCGCATGCGGCAAGAACGAGGCGCATCGGGCCGACGCTCTGGCGTGAGTGGCCCGCGCTGGGGCGCGGGGCAGACCTCGCGGGAGTTGCAGATTGCCTGCGAGGGCAGAGCCGCAGCAGAGACAGCACGGTGCCACGTCAATCCGGCAGATGGTGGGGCCTTGGGGGCTCGGCGGCGGCACGGCGGCGGTAGCGAAACGCCACCCCTGGTGCGCAGAAGGGGGGAGGGGGGCCGAGACTCGCCGCTGCGCGAATGGGGCACAACCGGACGCGCCGGGGCCCTCGGGGCGGCGCTTGGCTGGCCTTGGTCGCGCTCTTTGCCGCAGCCTGGGGCACCTGCCAGGGCGCCAAGCTGTACGAGGTGCTCGGCATCGAGTCGTCTGCTACTCAGCGCGAGGTGCGCAAGGCCTACCGCGGCCTGGCGCTGCAGTTTCACCCGGACAAGGCGAGCTCGCCGGACGAGGCGAAGCAGTTTGAGGAAAGGTTCATCACCATCGCCAACGCGTACGAGGTTCTTGGCGACGAGGAGCGCCGCAAGGAGTACGACGCCGCAGGCGGCGATGCCGCTGCGCAGGACGGCCGCGGGTCCGGGTTTTCGTCGTTTGATGAGGCCTATGCGGCCTACGCGCACCACGCCGGCGGCAACAAGGTTGTGCAGGACACGCCGCTGAACATGGCCCTCATATGGGTGCTCGTGGGCCTGCTGGTGGGTCCCGCAGCCTGGGCAGGGTGGCAGCAGCTGGGCGAGCGGCAGCGTAAGGCGGAGGCCAAGGCCAAGCGGGAGGCTGCCAGGGAGGCGGAGCGGCAGCGCCTGCGGCAGCTGCGGCTTGACGAGGTGCAGACGCGCAAGAAGGAGGCGGCGGAGCGCAGGGAGCGGTCAGCCCGCGCCGCGGAGGAGGAGGCCAGGCGCCAGGAGCGTGCCATGGAGGGGGTGGAGGACCTGGTGGCCGCCGCCGCCGCCCGCGAGATCGAGGAGAGCGAGCGACGCGCGCAGGCCAGGGCGGCCAAGCGCGGCCCCGGGGCGCCCCCTGAGGCGGCATCCGGCCCGGTGCGGCCGGGGGAGGCCGTGCTCGACGCCGGCAAGCGGGCCGGCGCGGAGTGGACGGCAGAGGAGCTAGCCAAGCTGAGCAGAGCCCTCAAGCGGTTCCCGGCCGGCACCCAGCGCAGGTGGGACTGCGTCGCTGCCGCGGTCGGGGGCGGGCGCACTGGCGAGGAGGCGGCGTCGGTGGTCAAGCAGATCAAGCTGGGCGCGGTGGGGGGCTCCACCCCCGCGGGCGGCGGGGCGACCCGGACTGCTGTTGCGGCGGGGGGGAGCGGGGAGGGACAGGGCGACGTCGGCGGCGGAGAGGGCGCGCGCGGGGACGCAGCGGCGGCAGCGGAGGTGGACGACGGAGTGGTTGCCGGGGCGGGTGACTTCTGGACGCAGTCCGAGCAGGACGCGCTGGAGGCGGCGCTGCGGGAGGCTGCCGAGGAGGGCATCAAGGGCGGCGACAAGTGGCTGCTGGTGTCGGACCGGGTGCCCACCCGCTCCGTGGACGAGTGCCGGCGCCGCGTCGCAAGGCTGCGGAAGGCGCTTCGTCGGAAGGGCGCTGGGGGGGCGGCGGGGGAGCAGGTTGCGTGCAAGTAGCGAGACCGGGGGTGGCGGGGCTGCACGGCTGTGGCGGTTGCGCGCGCGCGATGCAGAGGGGACTGGGGGCCACTGGATCGCTGTGCTCCGCGCACTGGACCGCTGTGCTCCGCGCACTGGACCGCTGTGCTCCGCGCACTGGACCGCTGTGCTCCGCGCACTGGACCGCTGTGCTCCGCGCACTGGACCGCTGTGCTCCGCGCACTGGACCGCTGTGCTCCGCGCACTGGACCGCTGTGCTCCGCGCACTGGATCGCTGTGCTCCGCGCACTGGACCGCTGTGCTCCGCGCACTGGACCGCTGTGTCTTGAGTGCACGGGCATGGTGTGATTGGGTGGGGGTGGGGCGGGGGCGGGGGCGTTTCGCGGCCGTGCCAGCCAAGAGTCGGCGGCGCGGCCACCCAGCAGAGGTCGGCAGCTTGGAGGCAGTGCGTCCTGCTCCTGCACAATGAAGAACACACGCAAAAGGGCTTCTCGGTGCCAAGCCGGCTTGTCAAATGCCGAGGGTTGCGCCTATCACACAGCCCCTATTGTCTACGTTGAGCGCGCACCGGCTGCAGCAGCACCAGACGCAGCGCTGGCTGCAGCAGCACCGCTCGCAGCAGCAGCACCGCTCGCAGCAGCAGCACCGCTCGCGGCCCCCGCCGTGGCGGCCGCCGCCGCTGCCTCCGTCGACGCCCGCAGCTTCGAGACCGCCACCTCCAGGAGCGGGCAGAGCCGCGCGACCTTCTCGAAGAACATTGCAAAGTCGTTGGCGACGAGGACGCGCTCGTAGAAGCGGAGGCGGCGCCACATGGCCTGCCAGAGCGCCACCATGCGATCCTCGGGCAGAGCCGCGAAGTAGGCGATGAGAGCGCTCGGGGCGTCGATGTCGGCGTAGTTTGTCATTGGGAAGGGCTTCAGGTGGTCGGGGGTGACGCCGGCGGCCTCGGCGCGGATGGGGCCGTCTGCTGCTGGCCGGGAGAGCTGCCGAATGCGCTCAGCGAGCGCCTCGGGGGCGATGGATGACGGGGACAGGTTGGGGTTCCCGCGCGCGTCGGCCTCCACGATGGCGGCGAAGGACGCGATTGGGCAGGACCCGGGCGCAGGCGCGGCGGCGAGGTCTTGGAGGGCCGCGTCGAGAATCCGCAGGCGCTGGCGGGGCAGCACCCCGTTCCAGCAGTGCGCCATGGTGGCGAGGCGGAGGCGGTAGTTGGGGTTGACCTCCAGGGCGGCCACCCAGGCGTCGTCGCTCTCTGGCGTGGCGGTGATGGCGTGCTTGGCCTGCAAGCGCTTCCGCAGCGCGACCAGCAGCTCCTCGAGCGTGCTGCGCTGCGCAGGGGTCACGTCGGGCGCCTCCTGGACGGGAACGTCCAGAGCCTCGGCAACGAAGCGGAAGGCCTCGATGTCCTCGCCGAGCGCCTCCAGCGCCTTGGCGCGGCGGTGCAAGCCCTTGCCCCAAAGCGGGCGCAGGCTCAGCGCCTCCTCGGCGTCGCGGAGCGCTCCCTTGGCGTCCTTCAGCTGCAGCCGTGTGATCGAACGGTTGGCGAGCGCGAGGGCGCGCTTCGGGTCGTCCTCATCCAGCGCATCGATTGCCTGAGTGTACAGCCCCTCGGCCTCCCGCTTCCTGTTGCGCCTGAACGCGGTGTTGCCCTGCTCCCGGAGAGCCTCGGCGTCGGGCTTGCCTCCCGCACCTGAGGAAGCACCAGCTGCGCCAAACAAGGCGGGAGATCGACCACGGGCGCGGGGGCGAACGCTGGCCTCGGGATCGTGGCGAGGGGAGCTTCGGGGGCCTCAGACAACGACACAAGTGGCTATCCGGCCGTGCAAGGCCGGCCTGGGACGGTGTCCCGCCAGCCACCCAGCCACCCACCCAGTCAGCACGCTAGCGAAAGGCTGCACCACTGCTCGCACCTGCCGCCATCCTCTTGCGATCCGAGCCTGGTTCAGCGGGTGCACCGCGCCGCGCGGTCTCAAGGCCAGCTCGCCGCGTCGGTAGAGCCCTCGGTCGCGCACGCACCACTCCGTCAAGCGCTGCGCGCGCCTCCCCGGAGCCCGAGCAGCAGCCGCCTGCGATACGCCGGGAGGCACTGGCGGCCATGTCCATGCGGCAGCGAGTGGGGGAGTGGATGGATGAGTACAGGGAGTTTGGCGATGCGCACCTGAGAACAGTGCGGAGGACGACCCTCATCATTGGCGCTGGCGCTGCCGTGACGGCGATCGCGTTCTCTCCGCTTTGGCGCCGGCGGCGCGCGGGCGAGGTCGCGGGCCTGGCGCGGGCCAAGTCCTCGCTGGCGGCGCAGGTGCTGACTCTGTTCGGCGACGGCACGATGCAAGCCACGACGCTCCCGCCGCTGCGGCGCATCGCTGCCCACGCCTTCGCCAGTGCCGCCAGCGCGGACGACGAAGAAACCTTTGACGTCCGCCTGCTGGGCGTGCGGTGCGACAGCTCGGCGTCGAGGCGCTGGCTGCGGGAGCGCGCGGTGCAGGGCCTGCCGCTGGTCCGGGTGCAAGCGATTGCGTGGTCGCCGGACAAGGCGCTCGGCCGCGGGGTGGTCCTGGCAAGCGTTTGGCGCCGCGCCTGGCCGCTTGCGCCCCTCCAGCGGGACCTCGCCGTGGACATGGTGCTGGCGGGCGCGGGGAGGGCGGACGCCGCCTCCGTGTGGCATGGGATTGCGGACGGGAGTGTCGCCGCAGGGGCGACGCACCAGGAGGAAGCGGAGGTGCGCGAGGCCGTCAGGGCGGCGCTGGAGCGGCACGGGCGAGCCCGGGCGGCGGCCGCTGGGGGCGGGGCCGCGGACGGCACAAGCGGCCACGCGAGCACGGCCCCCAACGGCGGCTCGGGATCGGCCTGCGAGCATGCCGCGGCGGCGGCGCGGCAGTTCCCGGGAGCCGCTGCGCTGGTGTCCAGGCTGGAGGCCCTCCATGAGGCGCAGGCGCGAGCGGACGAGCTGGCAGCCAAGGCGGCAACGGGGTGGGTGGCGTGGGCCCTGCAAAGCCTCTTCGGCAGGAGCCGGGGCCGGGCGCAGTCCGGCACTCTGCCTGACCGGGCGGCTCGACGCCAGGGCGGCTCCCGCACCAGTGGCGGGGAGGGAGGGGGCGATTTCCAGCGCTCTGCGGACGGAGGCCAGCCCGCCGGCAGCCCGAGCTCGCAGGGCGGCGCGGCGCCGCGCGCGGCAAGCGACAGGAACAGCGGGGGCGGACCAGCTGCCAGGGACAGCCCGGACGATCCACCCCCGGGGGCGCCGAGCGGGCCATCACAAGCTCGGAAGGCAAGGCTCGGGGCGGCTGCCAGGTCTGCTGCGCAGCTGGCCGCCCGCACGGCAGCGTCCGCTGCTTCCGCTGTGCCCAAAGCCGCCAGCGCTGCGGCGAGCAGGTTGTCGGAGTGGCGAGCGAGCCGAAGGCCGGGGCAGGCCGATCGCGACCAGCGGCCCCGCCGTTGATGCCATCAGGGCAAGCTGTGCGGCAGCGCGCGACGGTGCGGAGTTTGTGTGCGGGGAGGGTGTGTGAGGGGGGGGAGGGGGGGGGGTGCAGGCCTATGTGTGGCAGCGCCGCGCAACGCACGGTTGCAGGAGCGCTCCTCCTGGGCCCGGCGGCCGGCGTGAGCACTCCGTTCAAAGAATGAGGCGGTTTCGCGGGCGCAGGTGCGGCAGCTGCTCACCAGAGGCGAGAGAGCGCGGGGGCCGTCGTCGCACGGCAGCTCGCAGCCCACAGACGCGCGCTTCGCCGGGCCGGTCGAACCACTCGCGGCGCGGCCTGCCCCGCGACCCACTTGCCGCGCAGCGGCGCCGCGCAAGACCGCGGCTTCAGGATGCCGTGCAGGCGGTGAGCGCTTGGCCGTCCATGGCGGAGACGATGCGCGCCCCGCCCGCGGCCGTCACGGCGGACCACCGCTGGTTGTCCCCGCCGTTGCAGGCGTACGTCTCAACGGCGCTGCCGGGCGCTGTGGCGTGCGCGGTGATGTCGAGGCAGCTGCCCTCGCAAAGGAGCGCCCCGTCAGCGGCCACGGTCCACTGCTGCGCCTTTTCGCCCGCGGAGCAGGCCGCAAGCTGCGCGGCGGGGTCGCCGGTCGAGGGGTCCTTCTCAGGTCCGGCCTGGAGGCAGAGCGAGGGGTCGGACGCGAGCCTGATGGGGCCTGTGGCGCCCTGCGCCGGAACCGACCACACCTGGTTGGACTCGGCGGCGGACTCCACTCCCCAGGTGACAGCCGCCGAGCCTGCCGCCGGAGCGGCTTCCACGCTGCAGCGCACGCCGAAGGAAAAGTCTGGGGCCGCCACCGTTGACACCATCAGGGTGACATTGGGCCGCTCCATCTCCAGGAAGACGAGCTCGTTCCCCTGCCCCGCCGGCAGCAGGAGCGAGGCAGGGACGTACAGCGTGTGCTGTGGGCCCTTGGTCTCCCAGTAGCGGCCCAGCAGCACGCCGTTGAGCCAGATGTACCCTTTTGACCAGCCATACGTGGCGATGTAGGTGTCCACGGGCCCGCTCGCCGGAGTGGCCAGGACGCCTCGGAAGAAGGCTGGCTGGATGTAGGACCACGGCGCAATCGGCGACCCAACCTGCACGGGTTTGAACTCAATCTTCTCCGGCAGGCCGTCATCGAGCGTCATGCCGCACACGACCCACGGCTCGGTGAACTCGTACGCCTTGCCGTTGAGGGTGAGCACGGGCTGGCTCGCGCCCGGCACCGCCAGCGGCCCGAAGCCCTTCATATCAAACATCTCCTTGCCGTAGTTGAGCCTTCCCATGTCCTCCACGAGCACGGACATGGTGTTCTTGATGTACGGGCCGGGGGGCGCGGGGCAGGTCACCGGCGCGGCACTGGGCCGCCACACGGTGCCGGCGAACGCTCCGTCGACGAACACCTGCGCGCGGTCGTTCGGCCGGCCGATGTCCAGCAGGCCGCCGGAGGCGTTCACCGGACCGGGGCGCTTCGTGAGGGCCAGCATGATCCCATCGGATACGCCGAGGGTGTGGAAGGCCGGGGGTGGCGCTCCGGCTGCTGTGGTGGTCTGGTTCGCACACAGCACCTGGAAGACGTTGGTGTTTGGCGCGTTGCCGCCGCCGATGGGCAGCACTGCCGCGGCGCCCGTCATCACCACGGTGCCCAGCGACGCCACGGCTGGGGCAGGGGCCTCTGGGGGCGGCAGCGGGGACCCGTCCTTCCTGGCCCAGCGTAGCAGCACCTCCTGGACGGCTGCGTACTTGTCCTCCCCGCTCGACCCGTAGCCGTGCCCGCCTCCCTCCGACAGCGGGGCGTCATAGTCGTAGGACGTGATGTGCGGCTCGAAGGAGCTGCCCCCGCCATTGGCGCCGGCAAAGCGCCCGAAGTTCGTGCCCCCGTGCCCCATGTACAGGCTCAGCGACGCGTTGAGCGAGAAGAGAGTGTCCATCGCCTTGGCAAGTCCGGACGAGGACGTGTTGGCCATGTGCTCGCCCCAGTGCGTCAGCCACCCGCTGTAGAACTCGGAGCAGAGGTGCGCGCCTCGCATGGGCGGCGGGTTGAACTGGTCTTGCGCTGCGAAGGACGAATGTGGGTCCGTCCCGGGCCCAAAATCGCCCACGGTGTACACCGCGCTGCCGTTGAGGGAGCCACGGGACATGTAGCCGACGCTCCCGCCGTCGGTCGTGTAGAGCACAATGTTGTCGCCGAGGTGCTGGCGAGCCGTCTTCACAAGATACTCCATGTACTGCTTGTCGAGCGGGTTTCCCGCCACGTCGCCGAAGGACCCGAACTCGTTCTCGATTTGCACCATGATCACGCTGCCGCCATTCTCGTACAACGACCCGCTGTTCTTGAGGTAGGGCAGCAGCTGGGCCCACCACTGCTCGACGGCTGAGATGTACGTGGACTGGTACGTGCGGATCTGCACGGGCGGCTCGAGAGTGTGCAGCCACCAGGGGAAGCCGCCGCCTGCGACTCCAGCGAATCAGCAACAGGACCGAGTGGCTAGCACGCGGGTCGGCCTAGCCTGTTTGCGGGCTCGGAGCAGCCCGTGAACTGGAGCCGCGAGCGGGCCCCACGCTGGCGACAAGCGCCATTTCGCGCCGACGAGACTGCTCGCCGCGGGAAGCTCGGCCCCGTTGGTGCCTGGCCCCGCAGCGGCGGGCCCGTGCCGGGGCGCGACCTTACCGTTCCACTCTCCGCACCCGTACGGGCCGACGCGCAGCATCACCACCAGCCCGGCCTCCTTGGCCAGTTGCAGAAACTTGGCAAGCTGGCGCGAAGGCGTCGAGAAGTCTGCCGGGCCGGGCTGCGCCTGGTGCCAGTTCCAAAAGACGTACACCTGCGGACCGAGGCGGGCTCGAGGGACGGCTCGTGGGCGCAGGCATGGGGCTTGCGGGCGCTGGACTGTTCGCGCAGTTTCCCTTGCGAGTCGCGAGTGGCGATGGCGACGAGGTTCCTTACCTCGACGGCGTTCAGCCCCATGGCGCGGAGCCGCTGCAGCCTGTCCGCCCACAGCTCCGGGACGACCCGGGAGTAGTGGATCGACCCGGCCATGATGCGAAAGGGCTTGCCGTCGCGCTCGAACCTGCCATTGGCAATCTTGAAGGTCGGGTTCGCCCCGGCAGCTGCCGCGGAGTGGGCCAGAAGCACGGAGGCAACGAGCGCAGCCGCTGCAACGCCGCCGAGCAGGCGGGAAACTCTCATCTCGGGACCGGCCCCGCGGGCCCAGACGCTGGGGTGTTGCCGGCGAGAGAGAGCCAGCGGTTGAACCTGCGCGGCAGTTGAGAGAGTTGCGAACGACGATTCGGCATTCAGCGCGTCCGCACACGGCGCATCGCACCGCCAACTCGCCCAGCTAGCGGAAGCCAAGGCAGGTCGCCCCCTGTTGCGGAACGCTCCGGCTGTGGGGTGGCGTCCAGGTCGCCCCGCTGCCCTCTTTTGCGCGAGCATCGGCAACGGGCTCAACAGAGCTCGAGCGGCACAAGCCGAGGATCAGCCGTCGCCGAGAGAACGCAGCGCGCCCCACTCCCTCAAGACAATCTCTGGCAGGACCAAGCGGGACAACTCCCGCACGGGCTCCTGTCTCTTCCCACCGCGCGCTTCCGACCTCAGTTGCTGCCCACAGGCCGGGCGAGCAGTCAGTCCGATCAGCGGCCGTCACCTCGCGCAACCGTTGCTGCAGCGGCTCAGCGACGCCATGGGCAACAAAGGCTCGGCGACCGCCAAGACGGCGGGAGCCGCGGAGGACGATCCCCCGGTGGCGGGCAGCGGCTGGCGCAGCGAGGAGTACGTCGTGCAGCAGGCGTACGGTCCGGCGGCCACTGGAATGCTGCTTGACCGGGACGGCTCCCGCATGGTTCGCAAGCTCCGGATGCGCGTGGACGCCGAGGCGCTTGTGTTCTTGTATGCGGACCGCTCCCCTCTGACGGCGTTTCCGTACTACAGCATCATGTGCTGGGGTGAGTGGCCCGCGTTTGCCCGCCGCGGGGCCTTGGCACAGCGAGCGCCGTCGGCTGCGGGGGCAACCCACCGACTGGGCCCGCCTGGGGCACCGCGCCGACTGCTCGCCCGCGGCGATGCTGCCGGTGTGGCTTGCGCGGCGCCTCGCCTCGGCCACAGCCCGACTCGCCCGACCTGGAGCGCAGGCGACAGAGCAGCAACTCAGGCTTCGCCCCGCCGCCACCCGCCACCGCCCGCCACCGCCCGCCTCCCTGACCGCCCCGCTCGTCCTCCGCAGGCCACAACGACACGAGCTTCCAGTTCCGGGCGTTTGACAACTCGCTTCCGCCCCACACCGCGTCGGTCCACGGGCCCGAACCCAGCGCAGACACTGCCGCCGCAGCCGCAGCCGCAGCCGCAGCTGGTGCTCCTGCCGCCGCCGCCGCCGCCGCGCCCGCCGCTGTCGAAGGCGGGGAGGACGCCAAGGCCCCGAGCTCCGCCCCTGGCTCTCCTGACGGGCCGGCAGCCCGCAAGCCGGCTGCCCCGGCTCGCCACGGCGACTCGGGCAGCCAGCTCTCCGAGCCCGACGACGCAGCCATGGTCTCTCACGGGGCCGACGTTCCCGTGGAGGGCGAGCCCATCAGCGCCTCCCCTGGCCGCACGCCCCCCTTCGGCCCGTCCAGCGCCCGGGACTCTGACATCCCCGCGCCGCGCAGTCGCTCCACAAGCCCTGCCTCCAGAGCCGACGCCGTGGCGGCCGCCGATGGCGACGCCGCGCCGGCCGCAGAGGGCGACGCTGGGGCCCCAGGCGCCGGCTCCGCTGTGGGGGACTCGCTGTTCCAGCGGCCCGGAGTGACCTTTTGCCTGGTCACGTCGGAGGGGGCGCTGGTCGAGCAGCGGCTCCTCGCAGCCGTTCGTATGCTCATGTCAGACATGTCCCGCCGCGGCGTAGACGACGCAGAGCTGCTCCAGGTCACCTCCGCCATCGACCACGACCCGGACCGGGCCATCGCGGGGCTGCGCCAGCTCGCAATCACCCGCCGCTTCGACGCAAAGCAGGCGTTCGGAATCGTGAGCCAGATTGGAAGGGTCAGCCCCTTCGACCAGGTGGAGGCAGCGGTCCTCCTCTACCCCGCGCTGATGAACACGGAAAGCTTCCACGTGGTGCTGGCCGCCTTCGAGGACGACGACGACAAGGACAACGTCTGCCACAGACTCGGGCTCGACCTGGCCCAGGTGATGAGGGGAGCCGTGGGCGCAGGCAAGCACAAGGCCAGGCAGGCGTGAGCTCCCGGCGGGCGTGGCCGGCGGGGCTGCCCGGCCCCGTGGGGCGGGCGCAAGGCTGCAAGCGCGGCAGGGGGGGAGGGGGGCTTGATTCTTTTTTTGTGTGTGTTGCGAGGGGCTCACGCGTGGGCTTACGCGCGCAGACACGCTGCGCCGACCCGACGGCCGCATGGATCGTCAGATCGTCGCGCGTGCGCATGTGCATATGTGTGCGCGTGGGCGTGTTCGTGTTGCAGCGCTGGCGCGGAGCCAATCGCGCGCCCGTGCGCGCCATGGGTTGGGGGCTTGTGACAGGCGCGCCGCCGCTGAGGCCTCAGCGACGGACCCCACACGGAATCGGTGCGACAATGCAAACGGGGCGGGACAACGAACGCTCGACAGACGGCTCCACCGAGCTGGAAGCGACCTGAGACAGCGGGGGGGGGGGGGGAGGGGGCGCCACAACCCAGGCTAGTACGCACCCCGGGCTCCGCCCGACACGGCGACGCCGGTCCCGCCAGCAGCGGCCAGTGCGGCCTCCGCCTCGGCCAGCCCGCTGCCCTTTCCACCGCGGGTGTCCCGGACTGCCGCCTCCTCCGCCGCTGCCGCCTCCTCCTCCTCACCGGCTTCCCCCCCTCCCCCCATCCCAATCTCCCGCATCAGCAGCGCGAGCTGCGACTGGAGGCGCACGTTGTCCGCGGCCAGGCTGCGGCAGCGGCGCGCCAGCACTGCCGACACCCAGCGCTGCTCCAGCTCCGACGCCTGCTCGCCGCCCTCCACCTCGTCCCTGACGATGAACCCTGCCCGAACGAGCCGCCGGGGCGGACCCCTGGGGCTCTCTTCGTCCGCCGACGAGCCGCCACGCCTGCCGCCGCTGCCCGGGCCCGGGCTGCCCGCGGTCCGTCGCGTCCCCCCGCCACTCTCCGCGCCCGCGCCCGCACCCGCACCCGCACCCACGTCCTCGTCCGCATGATCCTCTTCCCGGCGGCCGAGCACTGCTTCCCGGATGGTGCGTTTCGCCGCCTCCGCCTCCGCGGGAGGCACCCGCAGCAGCAGGTGCCTCTGCTCGACGCGCTGCTCGACCCGGCCGTTGTCCAGGCGCACCGTGTACACGGCCGTCGCGCCGCCCCCGCGCACCGCAACCACGCGCCCCCTCCGCCACGTCACCGTGCCCGGCGTCGACGTCAGCGACCCCTGCGTCTGCACCTCCACGTCGTCGCCCTCCTCTGGAAGCGGCGCGACCATGCGGCCCACGGCCGCCTCCGCCTCCTTGAATCCCGTCTCGTAGGCTGCGGCGGCCGCCTCCGCCGCCTTGGCAGCCGCCTCTGCCCTGTCGGCTCTGTCAGCCTCCCTGCCCAGCCGCTGCCGCGCCTCAGCGAGCTGGCGGCGGGTCGCGGCCAGCTGGCGGCTGGTGCTCGCCACTTCGCTGTGAGCGCGCGACAGCTCCGTTTGCAGGACGCGGGCACCGGGGGCGGGCTCCTCCTCTGGGCTGGGGGCCGCCGGCGAAGCGGGCGCGGCGCGGCCATCGCCGCGGGCGGAGCGTGCGCGGGCCTTGCCTTGGCGCGACGACTGCGCCGCGCGGGCCGAGCGCTGCTGAGGGGCGGCCTGCCTCCGGTGCTGCTGGGTCTGCGGCGGCACCGCCGCCTCCCCTGCCGCGGACGCAGTTGCCGCCGCCGCCTGCAGCTTGTGGGAACGCCGCTCCGACGCCAGGTCCCTGGAGAGCGCCACGATGCGGTCCTCCTGGGACCGCACGAGACGGCGCAGCGAGGCAACCTGCCGGGAGAGGCGCGCGGGAAGCGTGGCGGGAATCCCTTGCGCGTCAGTTGCAGCCCCGGACCGCTTCGCTGCAGCCGACGCAGGCCGCCGCTTCCCTCCCTGTGCCGAGCCGGCGTACGCATCAGCGGCCACGGCGATGCCGCTGTGGGTCGCGGCGCTGAAGCCCTTGCCGCGCGTCCCGGATGCGGGACCACCTTGCGCGCTGGAAGTCAATCCGGCTGCGGCAAGCGCGTCAACGACCCGAGGAAGCTCCGACACCACGCCCTCGCGCACCCCACGCATGATTGCATCCACATCAACGCCGACAAAGGCGGCCTCGCGGTCTCGGCTTCGTGGGGCGAGCCCCGAGCGGTAGCCGTTGCTTGCGCCCAGCTCGCCCTGCGAGAGCCCGACGCCCGCTCCGCGGGCACCCTCTGCGCCCGGAAGCAAGTCCGAGCTTCGGACTGGCGACGGCGCACCGAGCAGGCGACCCTGGTCGGGTTCGCTTCTGCGAGGTCCGTCCGCGCGCTGGCCGGGTCCTGGCTCAAGTCCCGCTCTGACCCCGGCGTGGGCGCCCGCGTCCACGAAGCCGTCATCGGAGTAGTTGTCCCCGTCCGCCATGGGAACAGGCCCCTGCAGTCGGTGCCAGCGAGCAGTCGCAAGCCCGCGCGTGCAGGCCGCGCGTGGCGAGAGGGGCTCGCCATGGCGTTTCCCGATAGTCCTCCCGCTGCCTCTGCCCTGCGCGCTTTTTGGCCGCCGCCGCTGCGAGCTTGTCGAGCCCGGCCACCGGCGCACCAGGCGAGCGCTCCGAGCAGCCCCTCGACCTGTGCCCCGACGACCCCTCGCTGGGGTTTGCACACTCTGCCGCCCTATGCTGCACCCCTGCGGGACCCGATCCGAAGCGGCTTTCGGAGCTGTGCGCCTCGGCCTCGCTGGGCGGGCACTGGGCGTAAAAAAAACACCGGCCCCTTCGGCAAGAGGGCCGCGGGCCGTTGAGGCGTCGCGGCGTTCCGCTGGACGACCACGGCAATGGAGCGGTCAATCGCGCTGCGGCGCAACCTCCGCTCGCACGAGGCCGTGCCCGCAACCGCAACTCGCAACCCAAGGTGATGCGCTGGCCCTCTTCGGCCCAAAGGGCCAGGCAGGGCCCGCGCATATCGAGGCGCGGGGCACGTAGTCTTCGGGACGGACGTCACTGCCTGGCATGTGGCGGTCGGAGAGAGCAGGTGCGGGGTGCGCTTGAAGGCGGGAATCGTCGGGGGCAAGGCCACACTCGAGCAGCGCAAGGGGCGAGCAGCGGGCACGGAAACGCACACAACCAGTCAGTATGGGTGGGACAGGCATTCTCACCCCAACAAACGCACAGCGCTCGTGCCTGACCCGAACCCGCTGCCAGCTTCCAGCGTGCGTCGGCTCTGCGACTGGCAGCTCTCCGCACCGGGCTTGCACACCCTCGGGAACTCGCGGCATGGGTGCCTCAGCCAGCGCTAGCGCGCTCAACGAGCAAGGTGCAAAGGCGCTGGACGAGCTGTCTGGGGCCGGCCCGCTTGATGCCAGCAACCCGGCCTGGAACGTGCTGCTGGGGAGTCAGCACAAGCTGCACGTGGCCGACGCGGGCGCAATCCAGGAGTCCATTGCCAAGGCGGCCAAGGACCTGAGTGAGGCTTCGATGGGCCTCCGGTCCGGGCGGCAGCCGCCCGCCGCGCGCGGAGGGGCTTTGCGGGAACGCTCCGCAACAGAAGCTGCTGCTGGCCTTTTGCCGCGCGTTTCTCTTGCGAGCCCTGCGGCTGCCGCCCCGCGCCAGGGCCAGGCGCTCGCCGCAAACGATGCATAGTGTCTGCGCCTCGCTCTCCCCCCCCTCCTTGTCCTGATCTCGCCTGCAGTCCGCAATGGGGGAGCGTCCGGCAACCTTGGGGAGCTGGCACGTCAAGCAGCGGCCCGCATCGCTGGCGTGGTCGCGCAGGGCCGCGCCGCTGCTCCCGACGACGTCATCGCCGCTGTGAACTCGATTGTGCTCGTGCGGGTGCTCAGCAAAGCGGTGCAGGACGAGCGAGGCGCGGCTGCGCTGGCAGCCCTGATGGCCCGGCCGAGGGAGGGAGCGCCTTGCGGCACCACGTCGCTTGTGCGAGCCCTTGTCGTCGCCCTGGCCGTGCTGCCCGTGGACTCCATGGTCTGCACGATGACAGCTCGCCCGCACGGCGGCATGGGCGTAAGCGGAAAGCTGTACTCGCTCGCTGTCGAGGCGGCAGGCTTGCTGCTCGTGCTCTTGTCTTCCCACCTGGTTTCGGAGTCGGCCCCACTGGCAGGCCCAGCGCTCTCCTGGCCAGAGGCTGTCCACGCGATGTCCGAGTCTGCCGCTGCGGGCCTAGGGGATGCTGCCACGCCCGCTGCGTGGTCGTGGCCGGCGGCAGAGGCGGCAACCCGCGCCTCGCTCACGCAGCACCCGTTTTGGGAGCTGGTCATGGCCGCAGGCGACGCAACGCTCGCCGACGAGGAGGCCCACCTGCGCGGCATGGCAGCTCCGAGCTCGGCGCCGGCGCCCGCCCCTCCCACCGCAGCCCCGGGCGGCGCGGCCAGCAAGTCTGCATCCGCCGCCGAGGCCGCCGCCGCCGCCGCTGCCTCCCGGGCGCAGAGCCGCGCCGCCGTGGGCGGGGCTCTCCTTGCGGCGCTCCTCGGCCACGCGGCTGCCATGCGCGACTCGGACTCTGTGGTCGCGGACGGCGACATCGACGGCGGCCACGCCTCCGCCGCAGCGACGGCCGACGCCTCCATCAGAGCCCGCTGCGCAGGCGTGTCGGTCTACGGCCACAAGGCTGTGTCCAGCACCATGGACGCCCCGCCCTCCGCCTCCGTGCCGCCCTCCCCGCAACAGGCACCGTCGTCGTCGTCGTCGACGTCCGCTGCCGCGGCTGCCTCCCAGCGTGACCTTTTGGACGTCATCATCGACGCAGGCGCCGCCATCGCGCGCCTCCCCCGCCAGCTCATGGCCCTCGTTATGGCAGAGGGCACCCCCAGCCCCCGCCCCCTGGCTCAGCGCGCCGCCGCCCTCCTCCTCCTCCTCGTCCACGCCCACCGCCGCCGCTCCCCGGCGGTGGAGGCGGCGGATGCCCGCGCCGCGGCCTCGTCGCCGGACGTCGCCCGCCGCACAGCCGCTGCATCGGCCACGGCCGACGGCCCCGCCGCGGCCGTGCCTGGCCGCGCCGTCGCCGCCGGAGCCCGCTCCCCCACTGCCGAGGCCGCGGCCTGCACCCGCCGGGCCGCCGTCAACCCCTACCGGCTCGCCCTGCAGCTGCTCCACGACCCCAAGGCTGCCGACTTCGCGGCCTCCCAGGACGCCGCGCGGCCGCCCCCCCCGCCCCCGGCCGCGGCCGTGTGCGACGCCGGCTGGTGCGCCACTGCCCTCGGAGCGGCGGTCACAACGGGCGGCGACGTCGGCGTTCTCCTCCTCTACACGGCTCTCTACGTCAGCCCCGCCCTCAGGGCGTCGCTCACCGCCTCCGCCTCCGGCTGGGTCCTCCCAGCTTTTGGCCGCCTGCACGAGCTGTCGGAGGGCGGGGAAGCCTCCCGCCCCGGCGCGCAGAGCCGTCGCGTCGTGGCCGCCGTCACGTGCCTGCTCGCGTCGCAGGCGGGGCGCATGGTCACCCACCTCAACAGCGCCGACGGCGGCGGGGACCACTCCCCCCAGTGGCTCTGCCGCGGCGGTATGGCGGGCGGCCTGCCCCTAGTGGGCTCCGCGCGCGTCGGCGCCATCATGGTGATCGTGCTCGCCAGAGCCGCCCGCGCCTGCCTCCGTGGCAACAGAGCCTCCCAGGAGGGGTACACCCTCACGAACCTCTGCGCCGCCCTCAGCAACAGCACCGCCGGGCTCGTCGACTGCCACACCGTGGCCGCCGACGCCATGGCAGAGCTCTTCGTGTCTCTGGCCAAGAGGGCGAGCAGAGCCGTCGCCCTGGCCCGGGCGCCTGTCGCCGCTCCCAAGGTGGCAGACCCGGCGGCGGCTGGGGCGGCCGCCGCAGGTGGTTCGGCTGCGGCAGCGGCAGCCGGTCCCGGTGCCGCTGGCGCCGCTGACGCCGCCGCCGCCCGCGACCGGGCCCGCCGGCTGGAGTCATACGCCGCCTCGCTCGCGGAGGAGTTGCTCGTCGTGGCAGGCGCGGTCCGGGCGTGCCTGGGGCCTCGGCGCCTCAGCCGCAACCTCGTGCTGCTGTACGCGCTGCTCTGCCGGCAGGAGGAGGTGCAGGCGGCCGCAGCGGCCGCAGCGGCGGGGCACCCGGGGTGGCCGGCGGCGCTGAAGGAGGTGACGGCGGAGCTGGCGCGTCTGGTGAGGTTCACGGGGGGCTCGCTGCAGGCGCGCATGCGGATGGAGGAGGACGCCGCTGGGGCCACGGACGAGGAGAACGCCGTGGCGTGGCTCGGGGATGCCGTGCGGAGCTGGGAGGGGCGGCGGGGGGCGGTGCCGGAGGCGGAGCTGGCGGCCCTGGAGGAGGAGGCGCGCGGCGCGGCCGAGGGGCCGGCGGCGGCGGCGGCGGAGGGGGCAGCGGCCGGCGCGGAGAGCGGAGACACTGCGGCGCCGGCAGCGGCACCGGCGGGCCAGGCAGGGGGCGGAAGCGGGGCTGCGGTGGTGCCCGGGCGCGCGGCGGGAGCGGCAGCGGATGAGGAGGCGGGCGGCGGCGGCGGCAGCGGCAGCGGGGGCCGGCGCGCCCCTGCTGCGTGGAGCGCTGGCTGGGAGCAGTGCGAGACCGTGGCGGGGGGCTTCTCGTACGACGAGGAGGGCGAGCCTGAGCGCTTCTTCGTGCCCAGGGCGTGGGCCGAGGCCATGGCTGCCACGGGGGACCTCGGCTGGCGCAGCTCGGCCGGCATGGCGAGGCTGCTCCCAGCGGACGAGGTGGCCGATGCTGTCGCCACCGACCCGGTCAAGGCGGCGCCGGCACCTGCAGCTGAGGAGCCGAGGCGGGAGAGCGAGGCGGCTGCGGCACCGGGCGACGCTGCGGCCATTGTGTGAGCCGGCGGCCGGGCGAGCTCTGCGCGGCCAGAGGGGCGCACGCGCGCATGCTGCCGCGTGCTGCGCTCAATGGGCGCCTACGTATATGTTCATCCCGCGCGCACACAAGCCACACGCCAACGGGCAACGCGCAGCTGGTCTCATGCGAGAGGCGGCTGCAGGGCTGCGATGAGCGCAGGCGGGAACTTGCCCTCGCCGTGGCGCTTCTGAAACTGCGCCTCGGTCAGGGCCTGGATCTCCACCGCGTGGATGGCGGCCATCGCCTCCTCGCCGAGCGCCTCGTGCACCTTTCGCTGCCGCTTCAGAGGCAGCTCGCCGCTGAACCCGTCGGACACGATGAGCATCACGAACGACAGCCCGCAGCCGCCCGAGTTGTCAACAACGGCCAGGCGTGAGGGCGAAAGCTTGGCCTTGAGCGCTGCACGGATCGACGCCTCCGTGTAGGCCTCCTCGCCCGCAGCAGCCATGGTCCCGTCCCAAACGGAGTGGGACGCAGCGTTGCGGAACTCGTGATGGCTCTGCAGGCGGCTGCGGCCCTCCCCGCGCGGCCCTGGAATATACTGGCGAAGCTCGCGGACAAGGCCGTGGAAAGCAGTCGGAGGCGCTTGGCGGCTCGCTCCACGACAGGCTCGGCCGCACGGTGGCGCCCAAGCGGTGCCTGGGCGCGCAGTTTGCCTGGGGGCGCCCAATATTTGCCCCCCGCAGAGCAAGCGGTTTGTCCTCGCTCGCCCGCCAGCCCGGCACCGGCCCTTCTCGCTCCCCGGAGTCTCGCTCCCAGCCCCAACCCGACCGGCCGTCATGTCCCGCGTCGCCAAGCAGATGATTCAGCCGGTGTCGGCACTGTTCGACATGCTGAAGCGCGTGAGTGCGGGCTGCCAATGCCGGCGCGAGTGCTCGTCTGCGCTGCCCAATTGCCCCCGAGGCGCCAGCTCGCTCCCGCAAAACCCACCCACCCCTCGCCCTGTCTGTGTGCTGGAACGCAGCACGACCGCATCCAGATCTGGCTCACGGAGCGCCCGTCCGTCCGGATCGAGGGCATCCTCTTTGTGAGCTGCAGGGCGCCCCCTTGGCGCCGCGCGCGAGGGACGCTTGCCCCCTGCCCGCTAGGCTGCGGTGCTGCGAATGCGTGGCTTCTGCTGGCCATCGTCACTGCGCTGCCCCCCCCCCCCTCCCCTGCCCTGCCTCCCTCACAGGGTTTTGACGAGTTCATGAACCTGACTCTGCACGACGCCGAGGAGATCGACACCAAGACCGGAGCCCGCGTGTCTCTTGGCCGCACCCTGCTCAAGGGGGACAACATCACCTTGATCATGAAGGCCGAGGCGGCGGCGGCGGCAGGCGCTGCTGACGCTGGGTCCGCGGCGGCTGCAGGGGGAGAGGCAGCGTCCTCCTCCTCCGCAGCAGCGGCGGCGGCCGCGCCGGCGGAGGCATGAGTCCCCGGCTCGAGACCCACCCTGCAAACCGAGCAATACGCGGGTGCGATCGCCCTGCTTGCGTTCGTGCGTGACGGAGCGCGCCTCAGAGTTCGGGCGGCTGGGCCAGCTGTGTGGTGGCTGGGGGCTCACTCGCGCGCTGTGGGGACTGCGTCCAGTCAGCCACCGGCCACCGCCCCGTCATAGCCCAGCCGTGCGTTGTCTGCCAGGGCGCGTGCTGTTTTCATCAACCCGGCCTTGGCCACGCCGCCGGCGCCTCCTTACCGCCCACACACGCCGCCGGCACACGGCTTGGCCGGAAGGCTTGCACGACCGCCCCTGCCCCCGAACACACACATATACACGCGCCCGCACACAAGCACATACAGACGGGCCGGCCGCCCCGTGCCACCCCCGCATGCGCTAGCGGCCGTATCGTCCCGGCGGGGGCCCCCCGCCGGCCGGCCACCCCGTCAAGACGACGTTGCGCAAGCTGCCATGTGCCCCGTCTCCAGCGCCGCCACCACGCCCCGCTTCGTCACCCGCAGCACGCACATTCCGCTCGCCAGCGGAGGCAGGCCAGCCAGCGATGTGCGCGCCTGCGGCGGGACGGTACTCCTGCCCACCCGATCGCTCCATCGCTTCGAGGCAGCGCGACCGGCCCCGCCTGGCTCGTTGTCAGCCGAAGAAGCAGCAGCAGCAGCAGCGCCACCCCGCCCGCCCTCCGCCTCCGCCTCCGCCTCCCGCTCCCGCTCCGCCGCCGCTGCCTCCTCCTCGGAGTCTTCAGCGCCCTCCGCAGAGTCCATCTCGCCCCCCTGCGAGGAGGAGCAGTCCGACGGCTCCCACCGAGTGACCAGCTCGGGACCGGCACATCCATCGAAGCCGTCCGACGCGCTCCTCCAGGGCAGGCCGAGCGCGATCCTGCGAGCCAGCCCGCGAGGAGGCAGCAGCGACGGCATGTCCGCCCGCCGCAGCCACGAGCGCCCTGGAGCAGGAGAGGCCGCGGCGGCCTCCCCGGGGCCCGCCGCAGAGACCGCCAGCTCGGGTCCAAGCACCGCCTTGGCACCCCCGTACACCAGCGCCCGCAGGCACAGCGCAGCGCCCAGGCGGTTTCGCGTGGCGGATCCGCGATCCAGACTGGCTGTTGTCGCCGGCTCTACCTCAGACGCGGCCTCGCCCGCCGCCTGCACCGCTGACGGCGCAGCCGCCGCCGCCGCGACCGCCCTCGCGGCATCTGCAGCAGCTGCCGCGTCCGACGCCACCCAGTGCTGCAGCCCCGCCACCCCTGCTGCGAGAGTGCCCCGCTGTCCCGGAAGCGGGCCCGACAGCAGTGCCACCAAGTGAACCGCACCCGACCGAGCGTGTCTCCCCTCCCGCCGCAGCCAAGCAGTGACGCCTCGCTCGCTGCCGAAGCAACGCGGGTCGACAACCACCAGCCGCAGCCCGCTCACCCACGCCGCGCGGCACCCGTGCGGACCCACGCCGCCGCCCCGGGCCATGGCTGCTCCGCCCTCAGCGCCAGCGCCAGCGCCGCCACCAGCGCCGGCCACTCCCATCACAGTGATGTCCTCGCGCAGGCAAGCCAGCGCTCCGCGCAGCAACACCATCGCGGAGGCTCTGCCGGCAGAGCTGAGCTCGGGAGCAACGAGGCGGCCAAGCACCACCACCGCGCGCACGGGCCCTGCGGCTCTGCTCCCGTGGCCCGCCGCGCCCGCGCCACCGTCGGCGTCAGTTTCGGCGTCGGCGTCGGTGTCGGTGTCGGTGTCGGTGTCGGTGTCCCCTGACGCCGCCGCCGGTGCCCTGGACCCCGGCTCTGCCGGCAGGGTATCGCCGTGTGCTGCTGCCTGGCGGTTGCACCACGCAACGGCCCTGCAGAGCCGACCCAGCCCACTCTCACCGGCGGGGTCGTCCTCGGGACGAACTTCCGGGTCCGACAGGACCACCACCCGCCCCCGCCCTCTCCAGACGTCGGGGGCGTCGGGACCCCCGCCCGCGCCCGCATCCAGCTCCAGCCTGCTCCAGGGGGTCAGTCCTGCAGCGGGGACCTCCGCCTGCTGCGCGAGCCAGCCCACGCCAGCAAGGCCGGCGGAAGCATCGCTCGCGCCCGCCATCCACACGGTGGCCTCGTCCTCGCCATCCGCCTCGCCATCCGCCCCCGCACCCACGCCGCCAGGTCCCCCGACGGCCATACCCCGCGACGAAGCACCGGCGCAAACGCCCACGGCCGCGTCGGGGATGTTCACTCGCGCAACGCCAGCGCTGTGCGAAAGCAGAGCCCTGGCGGCAGGGTACCGGAGCGCGCCGCGTAGCCCCAGCACGTGCGCCACCCAGTGCCGGCTCTGCCGGCAGAGCCGCAGGATCTCACCGCGCAGGGCGAGGAAGCCAGCCTCCCACTCGTCCTGTCCCCGGGCCCGCAGCCGCGGCCCGCAGGCGGCAAGAACGGCCCCGAGGCCGGGGTCGGACCCGGCAGAGCCGCGGGCACCGGACCCGCTCGTGGCGACGGCGACGGCGGCGGTGGCGGTGGCGGCGCCATCGGTGCGTGCCCTGCCCGCTGTGAGGGCGGCTGTGGGCACCGGGAGCATCGCGCTGCCGCGTCCGTAGCAGGCGGGGTCCGCGAAACCGCGGTCCGAGCGGCTGTGCCGCCCGAGCAGCGCCTCTACCCGCAGCACGATGTCGCGCGCCGCGGCCCACCACGCGTCGGGGGCGGGAGGCGCGGGAACGAGCGGCGGCCCGAGGGGGAAGGCGCTGACGTCATCCAGGCGGCTCTGCAGCTCGCGCACAACGGATGCGCCGATCAGCCTGGCAGAGCCCCCGCTGGAAGAGCAGGGAGCGTCACGGGAGGGCGCCTCCGCGGCCTCGTCCTTGCGATCCTCGGTGGCCACGCCTGACGCCTCCGCCTCCGCCACTGAGGCTGCCGCGGCTGCTGCTGCCCCGGCCGCTGGCCCGTGCTCTGCCTCGAGGCCGCACAGCCAGGGGTGGGTGAGCACGCTGCTCCAAGCAGGGATCGGCCGAGGAGGCGGCATGGCAGCGCGGGGGGCCAGCGCCGCTGCGACAGACTTGCGCGCCTGCCTCTGGCGCCTGGCCCTCACAGTGTTGCCGGGCCCGGGCGGGGCCTCCGACGACGTCTTGGGCTTGCTCGTTGCCGCCGGGCTGTCAGACGTCGCCGGGCCGTCAGACGTAGCCGGGCCGTCAGACGTCGCAGCCGCTGCCCTCGCCCTCGCCCTCGCCGCGCAGCCCAGGGCCGCCCGCGCCCCAGGCTCCGGATGCAGGAGGGCATCTACCAGGTCCGCTGCCTCCTGCGGCACAAATGCGGGCCATCGCACCGGCTCGGAGGGCCCGTGGGCGCGCACCGCGCACATGGCGAGGTAGGGGCTGCCGCGCGAGAACGGCGATCGACCAAGAAGCAGAGCCGCCGCTGTCGCCCCCACGGCAAAGAGATCCGTTGCAAGCCACTTGACGAGCTCCGCGTCGGCTTCACGGGGGCCGTCGGCGCGGGCAGCTCCGTCGGGCGAGCGTGAGCCGCCCGGCGACGCGCTCGCGGGCGGCCCCGGGGAGGAGGCGAGCGCCGGCGCGGGGAGGGACCCGCGGATGACCTCGGGCGCCATGTACTCTGGCGTGCCGACGAATGCGGACGGAACGGCCCACGGCCGTGTCAGGTCGGCGCAGGTGCCGAAGTCAACGACGACGAGGCGGTGAGCCTCGCGCCGGGGCCAGGCCGCCCGGGCGCCGTCGGTGGCGGCGGCGGATACAGGGGCGGGGGCGGAGGACCCCGCCCCGACCTGCAGCTGCGTTTGCGACGGCGGCCCCGTCCGAGGCGGCGGCTGCCGGGGCGGCGGCGACGGCTGCGCGAAGGGTCCACGCTCGGCCCCTGAGGCGAGCCGGACGTTCTCGGGCTTGATGTCCCTGTGAGCAACGCCCCTGACATGCAGCTCGCGGACCGCGTGGACGAGCTGCCACGCCCAGTGCCTCGCCTCGGTCGGGCAGAGGGGCATTGGCCGGCCGCCGTGCTGCGTCCGGGACCAGAGCTCTCCCCCCGCGAGGGCCTCCATGAGGAGGAAGACGCGGCTCTCGTCCGCAAACGTGGCTGCGAGCCGCACCGTGCCCAGCGGGGGCGGAACGCGCCTGGCAGCGGGCGGCGGGTGGCCGACGCTTGGCAGGTGGGGTGAGAGCCGAGAGAGCACGTCGCGCTCCGTGAGGACCTCGGCCCTGGCGAAGGGGTGCCGGTGCTCGAGCTTGGCAAGGGCGTCCTTCTTCACCTCCTTGAGCGCGTACTGGTGGCCCGTAGAGCGGTGCGTGGCCGGGAACACCGCGCTAAAGTTGCCGGCGCCATACTGCGCCGCAGACACGGCGAAATCGTCGATGCTCGGCTTGCCCCCCGACGCTGCCAGCTCCAGCACTGCGGAGATGCGGGAAGGGGGCGGCGGGGAGGGCCCAACGTGGAGGGAGGGTGAGGGTGAGGGGGGGGGGTGTTGCGGGCGTCAGGCTGGCGCACGCGCAGCACCAGGCAGCTCGAACACTGACGCAGCCGGCCACACCGCCTCGGACGCGCCCAACATCGGACCATCACGCCCGAGAGGTCGCGCTGGGACACCGGTAGCCCCAGCAAACCGCTTCTGCACGCGCCGCCAGTCGTCTAGGCCGCCGACGTGGCGGCCAGACCTCGGCCACGCAACGCCCGCGCTAAACTCACCCGTTTGGCCTCGCGCCCGTGCCGCCGGGCCTGACGGCCGTCGCCGGGGCGGCATGGGCGGAGCGGCGCTTGCCATGGGCAGCGAGAGCTGCGCGGTGCGGCGGCGCATCGGCCGCGGGGCAGAGTCAGGTCCAGGTCGCGGCAGCCAGAGGCGAACCATCCGGTTGCAGAGCACCAAAATGGTTGCGGAATGCACATCGCGACTTTGACGGGCCCATGCTCGCCACCAAGGCAGCGGATCGGCGGCGGCCCTGCCCCAAACCAAGACGCACACTGCTCACGTTGGGTGGGGGAGGAAGAAGCTCCAAGAAGTCGGGGAATACCTCGCAAAGTTGGTCGAAAGTTCAGCACATCTCTCTTGGCCGTCCATATGCGAGGCCACAGGGGTTCCCGAGTCCACCATCCGGTCGAAATATGACAACGTGCGGAGCTGGACCGTGCCTGTACTGCGGGCGCGGGCGGCCGAGCTGTCCTACCGGCCTGACTCGACGGTGGACCACGAGTGGGTTGTAGTGAGTCCGCTCGCTGCCCGCCTTGCAGACCTGCCCATGAGACGCAGCCCATGGACATTGTGTATTTTGTGTGTGTTTATGTTGCAGTCGTCGTTGTACGGCGATATCACTCTGCTGCGGAGCGCGATGCCCGGAGACAGCTTGGCCGTCATTCGCACTGCATGCGCCTGCGCGCGCAGCAACTGCTTGCAGCTGCTCTTGACGGAAGGAGATGATCAGCCAGTCAAAGCGGGTCTCAGCCCACCGGCGCTGGACGCCCTGGTCAGGCGCTACACCGAGGAAGAGACGACCGACCCTTTTGGCAAGAGGCTGTGGCGGCGAATGTCACGGCGTAGGGAGTTCTCCCGCTTGCAGCTGTTGCACACGACGGCGAAGGCCGGGTCGCGCAGCGACGCGGAGCAGCTTTCAGCTGCGGAATCCTACACTGAGATGTTGAGTTCTGAGCTTGCTCGTGTCGGGAGGTGCCGAGATGTGTACCAACTGGACGAAGTGTGCCTGCAGTGGCTTCGCATGGACGAGAGGTTCTTGTCACTTGCAGAGACTCGTCGTCGCATGGACCAGGTCAAGCTGGGCGGCACGCGGGAGTCGATTACCATGCTTCCGATCAACAACTGCGAGTCCACCCGCTGCGTCATTTGGGTTGCCAAGAGCACCAAGGCCGCGGACGACGCACGCAGGCAACTAGCCGCTGGGACACTGCTGGCACCGACGGTCGAAGCAGCGGAGGGCCTCAGCAGAGCATCGAAGGGCTCCGTTCGCGTGCTCTCTGCCGGCACGGACTCGCCCGTACCCCCGCCATGCAGCCCCTCAGGTCCCCTGGGCACCTTTGAACAGACGTCAGAGATTCATCTCACATCCTAAGACCATGCCGTGGTCATTAAGGAGCCGGCTGATCATGCCGACGACGGTGACGACGACGACTGCGACGCTGACTCAAGTGCCGCTGACGACACGATTGATGATGACAACGGCGACGGAGCGCCTCCCCCGCCCGCCATGACAGCAACAGCAGCATCTGCCGCTGTGGCAGGGGCGACTCCGGCGCGGTGCTTGCGTAGCTCGACAGGAACGAGGCGCCGGAAATCGGGCGAGCCGCAGCGCAGAGCCGCTGTCATGTCGGTGAAGCACATGCCCAGTCTGGCTACCGTCTCCCAAATGCACACGGATGGCACCCTACACCTGTTCTTCGCCTCCAGCAACGGCTGGGTGACTCGGTCCATCTTCAGGGAGGCCATGCATCGCTGGACGGCGTGGGAGCAGATTCAAGACTCGGACTGGGAGAAACGGCCCAAACTCTTGCTGATGGACGGCCACGCGGCACACACCGACGTTGCGTCTATCAAGCATCTTCAGGACGTAGGCATGCGGTGTGCCGTGCCTCCTGGCGCCTCCTCGCACATGTGGCAAGTTTTGGACAACGGGCCGATCGGCGTCTTTCGCAAGGAGTTCGCGCGAATCCGCTTGGGGGCCGCGGCTGCTACTCTTACGGGTGCTGTGCCTTGCCCTGCGACCATTATTGGGCTCCGCCAGGGCGTTACCAGCCCCAAAGTGTTCGCCGAGCTGGAGGTCGATTCGGGCGAGGGCAAAACAAGCGGCATTTTTGTTCGACTCAAGGACGCTCGCAAGACGAAAGTGCACCCCTCTGACACGCTGTGTGCAGGGTACCACGCCTGGGTCGCGGCGGCGACTCCGGCCGTGCTTGCTGGCGGCTTCGCTCGAACTGGGACTTTCGCCAAGGGCTTCACGCCCGACTCAAAGCCCACCTGCGACCCTGAAAAGATCCTCGAACGCATGGAGGCTCACCGTGGCGGCTATGACCGCGATGCCATCGCCGCTGCGGTGGTAGAGCGGGCAGTGCAGTTGACCTCGGACAAGTCTGTTTTGACGCCCGAGTTCACCAGTCGCATGAAGAAGGAGCTGGACATCATTCGGGTGGCGACGAACTACGGTTTCGCCGACGACGTCGACGGTCCAAATCGAGCCAGACGCATGGCTTTAGACCTAGATAATCGCCAATTAGTCGCCCGGACGACAGACAGCCTTTTGACGGGCAACGAGCGCTACGAGCGGCACCAAAGACAGCTCGACGTCACCGACGCGCATGTCAATCAGATCGAGGCCCAGGCCCGTGCTGACCATGTCCTGAAGTCGCTCAGGGGGTTGCTGGAGCAGGCCAAGCGGGCCAATGCGAAGGCTCGAACCACTTTGAAGACGATTTCTGGCACGGATGTGGCCCAGCAGGCATCCACGTCCCTGGCGATGATCGATTCTGTGCTTAACACCCAGGCAGCACCGACCAAGGCGGCGTTGAAGCGAGACTTGCATCTCGACTCTCCAGCGGCGAGCCTGGTGATGGACAAGCTCCGTCTCGTCAAGCAGCTGGTGTTCGTGGGTCTTCAGGTTGCCTCCGTGTCAGGAGCGCTCGCTCCTACCCCTCCTTCACCAGGTGGGGCGCCTGCACCGGCGGAAACGCGCGCGCAAAGTCCACAAGCCACCAGCGCGCCGTCTCCTTCCCCCGCGCCCACTGTTAGGGCGAGCAAGCGAGCCAGAAGCCCGTCAGCACGGGCACTGGCCGCACAAATGCGTCTCTGACATGTTGTTGAGGGTTTTGTGCTTGAATATTGTGCTGTTGTTCCTGGCCGGTACTCGCCAACCGAAGGCTTGACGGCCTGGCTGGCACCGCAATCCCACGCAAATTATACTCGCTCCAGACGTCCGCTGCCTAGCTGGACCAAGGGGAGGGTCTCACGCGCAGCGGCGGGAGACTTTTCAACCTGCCTCGGAGAAGCGCGTCGGAAACGGATTGCCGCATCCGTTGGACGCTGCCCCGGCCGTGCGCTCGAGCCTTGCCGCCACCTACACTACAAAGGGCACCCGTGGGTGCCAAAAGAACCGACCGGGGCCTTGAGCTGGGCGCGAGAAATGCAAACTGTAACCATTTGGTCACGTGCTCTGCCAGGGCATTTTGCATTTCCCGTCGTAGCTGGCGGGGACCGCACTCAATCTGACAGCCCGTGCGGCTACGCGCCCGAAATGCGACGGGACGCGACTTGGTGACGCTTACGGGGGAGCCAAGGGACTCGGTCAGTACTTTTTCAAAACAAACTGCAACCGGACGGTAAAGCTTTGGCCGGCGGCAGTCGCAGGGCCTTGCAGCGAGGCGCGCTTGGGCCACCACATGCAGCTGAGGGATCGATGCTGACGCACGGGGTGTGTGCGGCGCCACCGCATCGGAGCCTCCGAGGCGCAGGGCTCGGCCCTCCCGACGGCGCGGCGCTGAACGCTCCGAGTGTGATGGTTCTGGACGCCACCGCGAGAGGCACCGTCCACATCGGCGGGGTCTCGGGCGTGGCACACCACCTGGCGCGTTGCCGCTGCGGCAAGGGCTCCACCATCCGGGCGCACAACGACGTCCGCGACGTCCTGCACGCGGCCGTGCGCTCGGCGGGGCTGCAGTCGGTGGTGGAGCCCTCCAGCTGGCAGGACGGGCACACGCGCTTCGGATCCCAGCCGGGGTCCAGCGAGGCCGCGCGCAAGCGACCGGACCTGCGGGTGCACGTTGACTTCGAGACCACCTATCTCGTCGACGTGCAGATCACCTCGGCGGTGAGCAAGTCCTACGTGACGCAGGGCCTGCAGAGCATGGACGCCTTTCTCGAGCGCCGTGAGAGTGACAAGATGAGGGAGTACAAGAAGAGCTCAGCTACAAAGGACAACTTGAGCTCCATTGTGCCCTTCGTCGTCACGACCACGGGACGCATGGGATCGGCGGCGTTCGCCTTCCTCAAGAAGGTGGCGGACACGGCCTTCGTTGACAGGCCGAGGGAGCGTGCGCGCTGGGCCTTCCGCTGGCTGTCGAGGCTGAACGAGGTCATCGCCAAGGGACTGGCGACCCAGCTGATCGGGCAGGCGCAGTACCTGCGACAGCAGGTGGAGCGCATGCGGTGAGCAGGGGCGGCTGAGTGGCGACTCGTGGCGGTGTGATGGGAGGGATCTGGGATTGGGCTTGGGACTTTGGCGTGGTTGGTGATTGATTGGCGATGGACGTGCTGGATTGGTTCTTGGTGAGTCTGTGGATCGAGTGTGTGGCATGGCGATGCGAGTTATTGCCCTCCCCAACGATGTTCATTCGGCGCTGCTGGGCAACTCGATCCCACACACACTCAACGCATCTTCCATATCTTTCGTCATCAACTTTCGCAGGACCATGCTGTCTGCCGGCAGCCGCAGGTCCCACACCTGGACGCTCCGTGGCTTCTCTGCGGCGCTGCCAGTGGCGCTTGGCTCGCCTTCTTCGAGAACGAAGGTCTCCGGTGACTCGGGAATCCGGAACAGGTCGGCTTTGCAGCCTTGTGGGGTCTCCTTGATAACCTTCGTGGTGATGACGGACGAGCACACGACCATTTCGGTGCATCCCTTGGCAATGTCATTGTCCATGATTCTGGCTATCAGCGACCGCTTGCCGGGGATGTCGCTCCAGGCCTTGCGGGGCTCAGGACTTGGAACGACGGCAGTCCGTAGCTCCGTCGCCATGTTGAACATGCCAGTCTGCAACTTCGCCGCTGTCGCGGCAGTCATCTCCTTCGGCGCACCGGACAGCGAAGGCTCAAATGCCTTGGACTGGAGCAGAAGGACGTAAACGCAGTCCTTGACCGCGAACACAACCATGACGTCCACGCCGCCCCAGTCATGCCGATGCTTGAGGAGCTGCCACGGCTTGATCGGCTCATCGTCCTTGTCAGCCGCCACAACTTTGGGATCCTTGCTTGTGCCTCCCCACACCATGATTGGCTCCAGAGGTGGCGGCGAAGGAAGCGACTCTCCACCCTTGGCGACATGGCGATGGTTGACCAGTTCAGCAGCGGCGCTATCCGTCGAGGCTGTTGCGGCAAGCCGCTCCATCAGCCGACTGGAGCACTCTCGCCCTGGCGCAAACCTAGCCATGCAAGCCGACACGAACGCCTGGAAACCACTGTGGAGCAGCTCGGCAGCCAGCAAGCGCTCGAAGTGGTCGCTCAAAATTTTGCTTGCAGGGCTGACCAGGGCCATCATCTCAACCGCGGTCAGAGAGGATCCAGCGAGAACCAGATGCACTGCAAAGGACCTCCACGCTTGACCGGGCATGACGAACGAGCTTGTGAGAGTCCGGCCCCGAAAGAAGCCGACTTCATGCCAAAAGTCTGCAGCCGCTTCGATGTCAGCACGTAGCCGTTGCATGCTTCTGCTGCTGCTGCTGAAAGACGACTCGAACTTCATCAGCTCCTTGGTGTGCGCCGCGTCGTCCCCAAAGAGACGCTGCGACGCTGACAGCGCCCGCGCTCAGGAGCGACTTGAGGGACACGTATTCCAACGAGGTTTCGACGGTTGAGCTCGACTGTCCAACATGCGCCCCAGCAGCCGTTGCCAGCCCAGTGCTTGCGTCGGATGCTTCCGGCTTGAGCTTCCCGAGGGCAGCCAACCCGACTGCCTTCAGGAGGACCCGGCGCGCGGGGACACGCTCGGAAGTAACGAAGAGCTGCCTGAATCGTCGAAACTGATCACTGAGGGCAGCTTCGGCCGCCCTTGCTCTGCCGCCTTGGACAACTTCGCCCCACCGCAGCTGAAGGAGAGCCCGAGGGCTGCCGTTGGTTGCCGTCACCAAGGGCGCGACGATTGCATGAGCCTCATCGTCCGACGCAGGCAAAGTTTCCATGAAGCGCCTCAAATGCGCAGAGTGCTGCCTCCAGGATGTCCGCAGGAAGCTCAGTCCCTCAGATTCCTCGAGATAGGGGACCGGATCGAGAACGCTCAACTTGCTCACGTTGAATCCATGCCTGTACGGCCTGAAGGGGAAGCTGGGTGCCACTGCGTCCCCGAACTCAGGCATACTCAAGAGTCCGTCGCGCATTGCAGCGCCGTGCATGTTGTATTGCTGCGTCACCACTGCATCAGATTCCATTCCACTGACGAGGCGAGGAAGGACAGCTGAGCTGCCAGTGATCACCATCCTCATCGGGATGTTCGAGGTGTAAAAACGCTCCACCAGGTTTACAAACTTGCTGAGCACGCCGCTGTGAAAGAAGTAATTCTGGCTTTCGTCGAAGCACAAGGTCATGCTGATCCTAGGAGAGCGCTCATGCCCATCGAGCATGTCTCCCAGCATTCCTATGCTGGTTAATTCAATGGCAGTTGTTTGCGCTTTGCCCATCGTCCTGATGCGGTGTGCGGCGACCTCCAGCCCAGACTTGCCACCCAGGTGGGCGTCGAGGTACCCCAGCCGCAGCATGGCTCTCCACACCACGTTGTGCGGATCCCGGGCTGGACCTTCAGCGAGTTCGAGGTTGTCCGTTGAGTGCTTGTCACCCAGTCTGCCGCCAGCCTGCTCCGGTCCGGCATATGGGCGCAGCAAGATCACAGTGCTTCGCTCTTCGCCGTGAGCGGCTCCCAGAAACGCGTTGGCGAAACCCATCGAGAGCAGCGTCTGCGTTTTGCCGGCGCCACGGGGCCCCGTGAACAGGAAAGAGTTGCCTTGTGAATTCGGCTCGGAGCACTTGAATGCTTGGCTGATGCAAGAGACGCCCGTCTCTGGGCTCCTCATGAAGTAAACGTCAGGACGTAGGTTCTCCGCAACTTTGGCAGTCGGGCCTCCTTCAGCCAGAAACACCGGGGACAGGCCGTAGCCGTGCAGTGCAGGATGTCAAAGAGTGCGGGCTGGCTGGCCAGCCAGCTGAGGTCATGGCACGACTTGAGCGTGTTTATCAGGCAGTCTGCCACAGTCTGGAGGCCAGCTGGAGTCAGATCCTCCTGCGGGACTGCAGCGCCAGTCTCCTTTGCCAGCTTGCAGGCGTTGTCGACAGACTGCTGCTTGAGCCGCCTGCTGAGGCGAACGACTTCCGGTGGCAGACCTGCCATCACCGGGCTGTCGGGTGGCAGCCTGCTGACCAGCGCTGCCTGAACTCGCAGGATGAGCACATCCAAGAGGGCTTTGCCTTGCCGTCCGTTGATGACCAATAGGCAGCTGTCCAAAAGCGAAGCCAGCGTGTGAGCCGGAGCAAGCCGGAGTTCCTGCTCCTCGGCCTCGCGCTTGGCCTTCTCGGCCTGCTCCTCGGCCTCGCGCTTGGCCTCGCGATTGGCCTCCAAGAGCAGCTTCTTGGCGTGCGTCTCCACTGTGGCGATGGTGGATGGCTTGGCCATGACCTCCGCGAAGCCTCCCGCCACGGACTGCAGGTGGCCCAGCCGGTGCCACTTGGCCAGCAGAGCCTCGCCGCCGGGCATGGCCAGAGTCACCCCGGCATGCTGAAGCACGGCGTTGATGTCGGTTGAGTGGGCGAGCTCCATGCTGGCGGTGCCGAGTCTTCCAAGCAGCTTGACGATGT